>CM050423.1:11698726-11718726 GCA_027564155.1 Gymnocypris eckloni scoliostomus | reverse complement strand
CATTGTACCAATGGAAAATGAAAACAGAAAATTAAAATGAATAACAACAAAATCAAAATATTACTAAAAACTATAGTCAAACTGTACTAAAATAACTCTCTAAACTAAAATACTACAAATTTGAACCAAAACTTTCTTAAGGATATAATAAAATATACAAAAATATGATAAACTTTGTGATTTAGTATGTTTGTATAATATTCATAGCACAGATCATTTGATTTTGGAATAATTTCTTGAGGAAGTTCATACTGAAATCTGTGAATTATGAATCTTAATTTTGTTTGAGACATTGAGTTCTGAGAAGCTGAAGAAACACCTGAAATATTAAAGAGATGGTATTTGTGATTTTCACTTTCCTACAGGCAGCCCTTCTTAGATCTAAATGACATGCTGACAAGTGAGATGAATGAATGCAGGGAAAGATTGAGGATGGAGTGAGATGACTGAAACCAGAAAGTGAAATGAAGGAGTGAAAAAGCAGGAAGAGGGCCTGAAAGCCTCTCGTCTTCTGCGTGTCCTTGCAGTGACATCAGGAGATGGATGAGGGTTAATCAGGGCTCAATAATGAGACATTATCAAGTAATTGAGTCTCACTGATTGACTGAGACCACGGCCTTCTCCACATTATCATCTCTGTCACTGTCTCTCTCACACCTGTCTCACTTTCCTCTTTTCTTTTCCTATTCTTCTTGACAAACTACATCCAGGGGTAATGAGATGGAAGTACACCCATCACGGATTTCAGAACTGGAAATCTTTAAAAGCGTATTGGAAATGTGTGTGTGTACATATATATATGAATTCATCTGCAGGGCCTACTGCCTTCCCATCTCTCCATGAACCTTGAACCTCAAGAACTGTACTTTTAGAGTGTGTGTGTGTGTGTGTGTGTGTGTGTGTGTGTGTGTGTGTGTGTGGGCATGTTTATGTGGTTTATGAGGACACAAATTTGTATAATGACATGGGTATGATAGGTATTACAAGGAGAAGGTGATTTATGAGGACATTTTCAGTGTCCCCATAATTTAAAACGCTTATAAATCATACAGAGTGAGTTTTTTGGGGGGAAAGTAGAAATGCACCGTCTCCTGTGAGGGCTAAGTTTAGGTGTAGGGTAGATGTAGGGCAATAGCACATACAGCTTGTACAGTATAAAAACCATTACGCCTATGGAGAGTCCCCGTAAACCATAAAAACCAACATCTGTGTGTGTGTGTGTGTGTGTGTGTGTGTGTGTGTGTGCGTGCGTGCGTGCGTGCGTGTCTGTGTCTGTGTCTGTGTCTGTGTGTGTCTGTCTGTGTCTGTGTGTGTGTGTGTGTGTGTGAATGTCTATTGCATGGCACCTTCTAGCCAGAAACACAGGTTTATCTGTGAAATGGCTTCTTGAACAATAAAGGTCTTAAATATGATAACATTTGAAACGGCACTTTTTTCACATTCATTGTTCATCATCCTGCTGTTGGTAATTTTAGAATTTAAACATCTTTTTTTTGCTCTGAAATAACATTTCTGATCTGCGTTGACTACAGACTGCCCTTGGGACTTTCTAGTGAAATGCAAAGTAATACATAATTGAATAAATATGAGTCAGATGCAGTTTTCTGGGGAAAACAAATCCTGGGTTTTTGTTATTGAAAGGTTATTCCAATGATTTTGAGCATCTTCAATTACCCGTTGTGTTTACTCTGACTGGTATTTAATTTCAGCATCATGTGAGAATTGAAGTATGTCTGTTTTAAGGCACTTTATAGATTGACTGATTTGATGAAGGGTTTGTGTTTCAGAGTTTTGCTTTGCTGAAATCTGTGTAAACTTTATATTTGCCATCACTTGATACTTGTCTTGTTCCGGCCTACATGTTCATTCATTTTTTAAGGTTTTGTCCTTCAGCATTTCAACTTTTGTTGAACGTCTCTGCATCGCCTGTGGCACAATGTCTATCATGTGCTTTATTTCTGTATGTCCTCTTCTTTACTGAACTCTACGGTCTTTATTCTGTCTGCATGTATCCATCATTTACAATACCAACAGGGCAAAACACTTGCACTGCTTTAACACTCAGTATTTCAGCACAAAATCAACATTAACTACCCCAAACCTGTTTAACCCGATGCTATCTGCACTGCCATGGGACTTAACCATGACAGTAGTAAGTATACTACACCACCTGTCAAAATGATTGATGACCGGTGGGCGGGGCTTCCGGTATAGGGGCGGGACTTCCGGTATAAGGCGGGACTTCCGGTATAAGGCGGGACTTCCGGTGTAGGCGGGACTTCCTGTATAAGGCGGGACTTCCGGTGTAGGCGGAACTTCCTGTATAAGGCGGGACTTCCTGTATAAGGCGGGACTTCCGGTATAATCAATCATGTTGTCATGACAGTAGGTTTTGATGATTTTGACAGGTGGTTTTGATGGTTTTGATGTTATTGACAGTAGGTTTTGATGATTTTGACAGGTGGTTTTGATGGTTTTGATGTTTTGACAGCAGGTTTTGATGTTTTGACAGGTGGTTTTGATGGTTTTGATGTTATTGACAGTAGGTTTTGATGATTTTGACAGGTGGTTTTGATGGTTTTGATGTTTTGACAGCAGGTTTTGATGGTTTGATGTTTTGACAGTAGGTTTTGATGATTTTGACAGGTGGTTTTGATGGTTTTGATGTTTTGACAGCAGGTTTTGATGTTTTGACAGGTGGTTTTGATGGTTTGATGTTATTGACAGTAGGTTTTGATGATTTTGACAGGTGGTTTTGATGGTTTTGATGTTTTGACAGCAGGTTTTGATGGTTTTATGTTTTGACAGTAGGTTTTGATGATTTTGACAGGTGGTTTGATGGTTTTGATGTTTTGACAGCAGGTTTTGATGGTTTTGATGTTTTGACAGCAGGTTTTGATGTTTTTGATGATTTTGACAGTTGGTTTTGATGGTTTTGATGTTTTGACAGCAGGTTTGATGATTTTGACAGGAGGTTTTGTTTTTGAAGGCTGTATAATAAATGACAGAAGGTTTTGTCTTTTGAAGACGCTGTTATCAGGAAATTCCCTCCCACCCACAGCGTATATAAATGGGTCAGCGTGTTCTACATCAATCAGAAAGAGAAAACATGAGCTACATGAGCATGGACTGTTTATCGCCCTAAATCCCCAGAGGCGGGGTGAGCAGCAGGACGACGGACAGTCTGATGGCCAGTCTGACTATGGCACCGAGAAAACCTTTCGGTCACGTCCGTTTGACAAACTTTCTCCATGAACTTTCGGAATGGACTAAAGGTGAATTTATGATGAGCAGTAACCGTGTATTCGGTACAAATTTCATAAATCAACTCGAGTTGTTATACTCTACACCACCGACAACGCAGGCGAGTTTCAGCCCGGGGAAGACGCGTGTGTTGTATTTCCTGAAAAAGACTGGTCATTATTTTACAAATTTGTCTGGAAGGATCTGAACAGCGGCGGCGAAGAGCCTTTGTACATTTCAGAGTGGGACGGGGTAGACCCGAATGTCCGGTACCGCGTGGTAGGTGACCACGCTAAAAAGAACCCAGATGATTCTGTCTACATATTCTGCTGTAAAGACAAGACAAAGCTCAACAAAAATCGGTCAGGGGTCGTCCTGCCTAACGAGCATAACGATCTGTATGAAATGCAATTTTTGTTCAAGTGGCGCGATCTGGATCTGCTGGCCGGTATTTTTTCAATAATAAACAAGATGTTCAAATGGTGCGAGCTGCATGACGGCTACAACAAAATTAAAGTGCAGCTGTTCCACCCTGAGAGATGCGCGCAGCAGTACATACATGCACGCTATTCACTTCATTTACTACAGTAGTACGGATAGTACCAAATACATCCTGGCTCACACAGAAAACATTGTGAGGGATAAAAAGACTCTCACGTTGCACAACAAATCAGTCGTTAAAAGGTTTAAGGTGGTGTATAATAAACGCAGACTTTTGCCCGATTTCACCACGCCTTCCTTATGGCTACTGATCAGATGATGATGCACAGAGGGTCGATGGATGTTTCCGATTTTGATTTCAGACTACAACATCCGTTAGTTGTGTTATAAGCGGACCGTCCAATTCTGGAAAGTCTTATTTTGTGAAACTTTTGTTGGAAAAAGGTTTGAATTTAATTTCCAAGAAAATTGAAAACATTGTTTGGTTGTATGATTGTTGGCAGCCTTTGTACGATGATGTGCTTAAATTGTACGACATTAAATTTGTGCAAGGAATACCAGAGAGTCTGAATGATGATGATTTGCTACCCGTCACTAAACCAAATCTTCTCATCGTGGATGATTTGATGCAGCAAGCCAGCGCAAATTGAGCTTCAAAGGGTGTTTAGTACGTCCATCACCGCAATCTTAGCGCTATTTATATAGTGCAAAATTTATTTGTACAGGGTAAATCCAGCGAACCATCAGCTTAAACGCCAATTATATGATTCTGTTTAAAATCCTCGGATCAATCAAGTAGCGATGCTAGGACGCCAAATGTACCCCGGAAACACAAAATACTTTATGGAGTGTTACCACGATGCGGTCAACCAACCTTTCGCTACATAATGATAGACTATAAAGCAAAACTCCCGAGCAGTACCGTCTCAGAACAGGATTGCTTTCCGACCGTCAAGTGGTTTATATCCCGAAAAAGAAGAAGAACGTGATCAAATCACCATGTCCGCCAGACTTTGTAAACATCTGCCGGTGTTAAAACTGCTACATAAAGCATCTCCTAAACAACGGCGTCTTATTTTACAATCGGCGTCCGACGAATTCATTTTATCGCTGTGTGAAGTGGCGCTTAACATCCTCTACGGGACTATTCCGGTCAATCCGCAACAGTACCGAAAACTGAAAAAGAGAAAAGCCGAAATTAAATTTGTAGCCGATAAAAAAATCGGCATAGCGGCAAAGAAACGAGTCTTCAACCAGAAGGGTGGATTCCTTTTACCGCTCCTGAGCGTCGCCGTACCCTTTCTTTCGAGCTTGATAGCAAACAGATAGGATGGAGTACGCCGAGAAGATGTATTTAGTCCCGCAGCATCAACTGGATAAGGCGAGAACTGAAAATGTTCGCGAGACTATTCAACAGAGCGTGGAAAACGATTTGGACGCCGCCATGAGAAATATTTTACTCCGCACTGATTTGAACCCGCAAAAAGCAAAACTTTACACAAATACCCTGAGCAGGTTTTTGACCATCGTTAAACAAAGCGATCGCGAGAGCGGTGTTTTAACGCAGTCGTTACCGACCCCACTCATAAAGATGAAGTACCGACCGTGGCTGGCGTCGAAGGCAGCGGTGCTGAGGAGCATGTGGTGGATGAAGTTCTGAAGAATGTACCTTCGAGAAGTGTGAAAACAGCAGATACATATTAGACAAGATGTCTAAAGCTAAAGGACTAAGCGCGTGGAACGAATCGGGAGTTTGTGTTCAGGGTAAAGCCATACAAGGCTCACACATGGTCGATTTGTTAAAAAATGTCACGGCCCATAAAGGTTCGTGATAACCGGAGACCTGTAGGATGGTCAGAGTTTCTACGTGCCTTTGCCGAATTAAACATCCCTTTTCTACAGTGCCGAATCAAGGTCAGGAGCACAATTAAATCTCTAAAGAGTAAACCCGACACCCGCCCGTGTCAGACCTTCTAAAGAGCACGAAGACATTCACGCTCCGTGTTTCCAGAGTCCGAAGACTCTGTGTTTAAATCCCCGACTATCGATCCAAGACAATGGTTGGAATTTTAACGAATCCTTTCATGTGTGTGTGTGTGTGTGTGTGTGTGTGTGTGTGTGTGTGTGTGTGTGTGTGTGTGTGCATTAATATGTATCTTATGATTAAATAAAAAGATGATTAAAAATATAATGGTTTTAAGATTTTTATTTATATGTCAGACATGTCTGCACACAGTGAACGCAGGAAAACATTTTATCATTACAAACATACGGTCTTAATCTCTTCACAAATAGGGACACCATTTTATCATTTTTAATATAATCATCGGTGTATAGTTTCATCACATGGTTATAGTCGTATCCTCTGGCTAAATGATATAGAAAAAACACACAGTGCTGACCGCAGGTATCCGATGAATAATCCTGGACTCGTCTGTCGGAATATAATACGTCGGCGTCGTTGGCTGCTAGAAAGTTATTGATGGTGGTTGGAAAGCGATGGCTGTTGGGCGGATTGCGAAGCTGTCGAAAAAACGTGGGCCCGTCTTGGGTTAAATAAGCGGCGATCCAGTGCTCACCTGGTAGCCTAGCAGGGTGAGTGTTAATGATACAGGCCGACGGCAAGATCCTCATGGGTTTTTGGGTAGTTGATCGCTCGGCAGAACGCCGAGAAAATGAGTCCTGCATGTAATTTTATCCATGATGGCGGTGAGTTGCAGTGTGTTCATCTCAATAGTAGTCTATCAGTACCTGGCGGTTAGACAATTCAATGATGCTGTCAAATACTGCGTAAACAATTAAATTAATGGTATTCGGCAGTGGTTTTCTGAAACGAGCTTCGACTCTGATATTCCCGGACTTGATGAGGGAAATGTGCTGACCGCACTCTTCGTCCGGCGTGAGGTTAAATGCGTAAAGTGTGTATCCGTTCAGGAAATCATTCCTGCCAATACAGAGCTGGTCTTTAAGGTGTCTCCCGGTCGTCATCACCAACTGATAATATTCTCGTACTGCCGAACCAGCTTCGAAATTAGGTTGTAGAGGCTTGGAGGGATATTGTTGACCGTCGATGTGGCTAAGAATTCAGATCGTAATGTTTGAGCGAATGGATTTTTGTGTAGGAACCGGTGAATGCGTCGTTGTCGACCATGGCAATGACGATAGACTTTGGTAGCGTTCCTAAAACAGATTTTCCTGATTGAAACACGAGAGCCGGCGGTATGGAGAACGATTTTAGACTGACCCTATCGACAGGGTACTTGGCCGTTGTCGAGAGTAACGTCTGAGCGTGAGCCAGTCTCACCGGTGGTGATACAGTAACTTTCTTGACAAATAGGGATGCGGACACTATATTTAATTTGTAAGCCACATCGTCGGCCCTCATCAGACAGAATTCATCTTTTGCTTGAATAAGTCGTATCTTGATATCAACCCCGTTTATCATAAGTTTCTCTTGGAAGAATATATCGCTGTGTATGGGGCAAGTAGTTCCACCTCCTTGCTTTCGCTGGTGTAACCCGATCTCTTCGACAACCCTGCGTTATGGCCTGCGGGGTCTTGAACATCCATGTGACCCGCCGTGTCTTTATGGAACAATCCAGCGCTGAAGACAGATTCCAACGTATCTTTACCGTAGTTGATCAGACTCTCGATGATACAGCGATAAGGGTAAGTGCTCGAACTCTGAGAAATCAGGCGATCGCCGAGGGTCACGTCGACTTGTGAAAATATAGTGGCTCGGGGTAGTTGATTAGACCCACCTTCGCAGGGTGTGCAATCTCTTCCCGTTAGGTCTCGTGATTTTCACCCGTAGATAGAGCATCGTGTTATTGAGATCCACATAATCATCGCGTTGCCTGCGATAAAAATTCCAATGGTGCAGAGCCCGATATGGCCGATAATGGGGATACTTCTAAATAGCCGTTTTCTCAATAACGGTCTGTGTCAGCGGGACCGAAAATAAGTCCAGCTCGGACTTGATGCATTCTCCGACATGCGATGCAGTAGCGCCATGTTAGAATATGGATTTTGTGGCTCTCTTGATCGACACGTTTCGACTGACAGACCTCTTACGCTTTCTGCGTCACGGTGGCGCTTGTTTGATCCGGCGCACTGTTTTCTTCTTCTTGGCGCAGCCGTTGACCACGCCTCCTCACACCCGGCGGTTTAGACATTCTCTTACGTGCCATGACCATCAGACCGGACCCGTCTTGAGCTTTATCGCTATGCGGGCGTCAAAACGTTTGAGACGGCGTCGGATACTATATTTTTAGCTGCCGATTTTAGGTGTGGTTTCGCGACTAAATCCTCTTTTTAACAACGGATACGGCCATCCTGAACAGCCCTCTGAATAGACCTCCTAACCCCGCACCGTACATAACTCCCGATCCCGAATAACCCGGTAAACCGCAGCCGGCCTGATTTTGGTAATAGCTCACATAGTCCAGCGGTATTGGGCTCTCCGGGTCTATAATAAACCATTTTTAAAGAATAGAAATATTTTTTGGTTTAAAGTGTAGTTTTACGATGACTTTCCCGTAAGAAAATGGTACTTTGTGGTTTTGATCGTCCTTCAACTCTATGACGATGCTGGTGATGTGATCCTTGCTGATCGATGCGTAATGGGGTTGTCGTATCTAGCAATGACCGTCGTTGCCTTTACCCGTTATATGTACGCATCTCAAAGGGGTAAGAATCTCCGACCGCTTGGTATTGGATGATGTCGGTGTAAACATACATTGTGTAGAACCCTGCGTTGATATCGCATTGATGAGGGCGTACATGATGACGTTTGCGGTAAAATCGGGTTCTTTATGATAGTTTAAACCTCCGAGAGGTTTTAGCGTCATTCCTAAAATAGTGGCGAGTCTTCCCGGAAACTCATTGAAATGTTGGGTTTCGCGGTCAGATACACCTTGTTTTTAATTCGTCATGATTCAATACGGCCGCTGGTGCGATGAGTTGATTTATAGCCCGGAGGATCGCCGCGAATGTTTGCGTAGTACCCTCCGCTTATGTATAATTTTGTAATTATAGAAAACCAATATTTGAGGGATTGCTATCCGGGGTTCCGGAGCCGTATGTAGGATGAAATGCCCATCTTCGTCATTAAAGTTGTACCAACTTCTAGGATATTCGATTTGAGTCCGACTTCCCATTGTCCTTTCAAGTTTATAGCTTTAGCCAACCTGGTTGTATAGCTGGATATACGATTTTCAGGATAAACCGGCGACCGCATTGCGGCAAGCGTGGCGTAGAACCCGTGATCCTCCATGGCGGTCCTTCGCTCGTATGGTCTCATCCGTTAACGACGGTGCGTTTTAAGGAGATTGCAAGTCCAGCAGAGTTTTTATCTATATAACTATTAAATTTTGAAGGCCATCCTAGCCATTTCACTAAAACAAGCGTAGATTTCCTTGTTTTTCTGACCTAAAATCTTTTCCACCTTAAAAGATTTGTTTTACTCACAATTATTTTTGCAGCTCTTCTTCATAAAAACCCCTCGATGACATCGCCATCATAATCCTTGAGTCTGTAGACCGGGGTTGGACGTGGAATACACGAAGATACGGTGAAAAATTCTTCCGTGTAGTTCTGCTCATAACCTTTGGCGAGCGGGCCTCTCACTTTAGAAATCCTGACGGCGTCGCCGACTTTGAAATTAAATACGGTCTTCTTCTGCTTCTTTATATCGCCGTACAAGTTTTGAAACACTTGACCCTCATTTACTTTGTCGGCGTCCACGGGTCTCATTCTGATACTTGGTGATAACTGGTGTTGTACCCTTGAATAATGTCTTGTAAAACATCTATGTATCGGCGGAATTTGTAGCCGTTAAAATCTCCACATGCGGCTTTTAATGTTCTATTAAATCGTTCCACGACACTGGCTTTCAAATCCGTGGCGGTAGCGCAGTGGTTAATGTCGTGCTTTTTCATCACATCTTGAAAATGTTTGTTAAAAATTCCTTTCCCTGATCCGTCTGCAATTTCTGAGGCACACGACCCTCTTTGAGTATAGACTGGGCGCTTTAGTAACCTCAATGCGCTCTTATTCTTCAAAACTCGAACCCATGAGAACTTGCTAAATACATCTATGCATGTCAGTAGGTATTTATGACCGTCATTATCCTTGGCGTAGGCACTCATGTCGACAAGATCGGCCTGGAACTGTGTATCGATCCGTACACAACCACTCTATTTCGTTTGTATTTTATAGGTGCTGTTTTGTGTAATGTGTAAGCATCCTCACCAGTCAACCATTCTGAAACCTCTTTATCGCTTAGGCGGACGCCGCTATCTTTTAAGACGGGCGTCTTTTAATCGTTTTACCCCTAGAGAGCCGGGGTTGGACGGTGTATAATAAGCCTTTTTCATGAGCTCCGACATGCTGTCGTTTCAACCGATGCAAAAGAATAAGCAGCGTACAAGTAGTTTGAATCAATCTTTTATTAAAAAACGTTACAGGATGCATGCAAAATCTAAGTAAATGGTATTAATACAATCTAAGTAAAATGATACACGTAAAGTAAAAATGGATATAATACAACACACTAACTAAGAATGGTTAGTAAAAAAGAATAATGTAGCAAATAGTTAGTAATAATGACATCAATGATAGTCTAACCAGAAAAGAAAGTCGCAGGCCATCATGTTTTGTCTAGGATGTAATCAACATACATTACGACAATTTTGTCAACGGTCTCATGAATATCGGCATGTTTTGAATTTCATCATCATCGCTTTCATTCAAGATCAACTCAGTACATACATCCGCCACATAGGTAGAAGTACACAACACATCGGTGATTTCGATCGTACATTGTGATTCAATCATCATATCTAGAACCTCTTTTATCATTACATCAGGGGGGTCGGTACCATCAACACATTTATCCGTCAAATCGTCCCATGAATTAGCCAGTCCTCTTATTAACACCATATTTTTCTTGAGATTTGCCTCACGCGTAGTGTTGTGGTCAACTGGAATATCGGGGTGGGCTGCGTCCGCAATAATCTTATACAGCAGCTCAGTCATCTGCCGTCTGTAATGCTCTTTAAACATGAATTCCATACAGCTCCTTAGGCTAGAGGCTACACCCATGCTGGAGCTGACTTGGTCACTCGCCATTCACAATTGAAAGACCTTGCCAGAGATCAACGACGTCGTAGACTATTTCCTTGCAGGGTTTGTCCAGAAGTTTCAGCCTGATTTCTTCTAGCTTGGCAACTATGAATGGTTCGTCTTTTAATTCGTGCAGAATAGTCCCGACTGTCCCTTGGATACGATGGGGGTGAGATTTTAACCCACAGCGGTTTAGGAGAATACCGATGATGGAATGAAAAAAGGGCTTAAACAGCTTGCCTGACAGCTCGTCAAAGTGTGTGTCGAAGTAGAAGTTGGGAGGGTCAAACAGACAGGAATGTTGCAGCTGGCTAGGATGGTCAATCGCACACCCCTCGCAGTCTTCCTTCAGCTTATCGCCGATGAGATGTTCCAGCAGCACCACGGTCGCTGCTTTTATGATTTTACAGATCGGCGTCGCTGAAACATCCGTCTGTGGCGTCGAGACCGGCTTTAGTGGCGAGACCGGCTTTAGCGATGGGAAGGTAAGTCAGGTTGTGTGATCCGAGGTCTGAGCCCAATTTATCCAGCCAGTCTTTGGAGGGTTGTGATGTTAGCGGACCCCAGTCGTTTTGGAGGTCCGATTCCCAATCTTTGTGGAGGTCCGATGGTCCAAGGGAAAGTCAGGCAATGGTTTGTCGTCAGGAGGGTCGAGAATGCTGCGAAGGAGATGCCGCAGCTACACACATGGTAATGAGCGCCGTCTTCAGCCATGGTTTATAAATGCTGCTTGAGAGGGTCTGGTCACTGACTTTAAAATGTAGTAAAGGCGGGGGCGTAGCACTGCAGCCATGGTTTATAAGCACGCCTGGGAGGGTCTGACCGGCGAGCTTCCGGATGTCCGTAGTAAATGACGCATCTCTCAGGGTGGAACAGCTGCACTTTAATTTTGTTGTAGCCGTCATGCAGCTCGCACCATTTGAACATCTTGTTTATTATTGAAAAAATACCGGCCAGCAGATCCAGATCGCGCCACTTGAACAAAATTGTACAGATCATCCTTCCAGACAAATTTGTAAAATAATGACCAGTCTTTTTCAGGAAATACAACACACGCTGCGTCTTCCCGGGCTGAAACTCGCCTGCGTTGTCGGTGGTGTAGAGTATAACAACTCGAGTTGATTTATGAAATTGTGCCGAATACACGGTTACTGCTCATCATAAATTCACCTTTAGTCCATTCCGAAGTTCATGGAGAAAGTTTGTCAAGCGGACGTGACCGAAAGGTTTTCTCGGTGCCATAGTCAGACTGGCCATCAGACTGTCCGTCGTTCTGCTGCTCACCCCCGCCTCTGGGGATTTAGGGGGCGATAAACAGTCCATGCTCATGTAGCTCATGTTTTCTCTTTCTGATTGATGTAGAACACGCTGACCCATTTATATACGCTGTGGGTGGGAGGGGAATTTCCTGATAACAGCGTCTTCAAAAGACAAAACCTTCTGTCATTTATTATACAGCCTTCAAAACAAAACCTCCTGTCAAAATCATCAAAACCTGCTGTCAAAACATCAAAACCATCAAAACCAACTGTCAAAATCATCAAAACATCAAAACCTGCTGTCAAAACATCAAAAACATCAAAACCTGCTGTCAAAACATCAAAACCATCAAAACCACCTGTCAAAATCATCAAAACCTACTGTCAAAACATCAAAACCATCAAAACCTGCTGTCAAAACATCAAAACCATCAAAACCACCTGTCAAAATCATCAAAACCTACTGTCAATCATCAAAACCACCTGTCAAAACATCAAAACCTGCTGTCAAAACATCAAAACCATCAAAACCACCTGTCAAAATCATCAAAACCTACTGTCAAAACATCAAAACCATCAAAACCTGCTGTCAAAACATCAAAACCATCAAAACCACCTGTCAAAATCATCAAAACCTACTGTCAATAACATCAAAACCATCAAAACCACCTGTCAAACATCAAAACCTGCTGTCAAAACATCAAAACCATCAAACCACCTGTCAAAATCATCAAAACCTACTGTCAATAACATCAAAACCATCAAAACCACCTGTCAAAATCATCAAAACCTACTGTCATGACAACATGATTGATTATACCGGAAGTCCCGCCTTATACAGGAAGTCCCGCCTTATACAGGAAGTTCCGCCTACACCGGAAGTCCCGCCTTATACAGGAAGTCCCGCCTATACAGGAAGTCCCGCCTACACCGGAAGTCCCGCCTTATACCGGAAGTCCCGCCTACACAGGAAGTCCCGCCTTATACCGGAAGTCCCGCCCCTATACCGGAAGCCCCGCCCACCTGTCATCAATCATTTTGACAGGTGGTGTAGTATACTTACTACTCATGACCATCTGAGGTAAATAATTATCATTCGATTTGATAAACTTGTATTACAGTATCTTTAGGCAAAATGAGCTTTATTATAGATTAAACATCAGTCTTCATTTCTTCAGGTTGTGTTCAGTTCTGTGTGCAGTGTATTTATCACGTGCACACATTCAAAAATTAGATTTTTATTGACAAAAATCAGGTGAAATGTTTCTTTCATGCTCCGTCTCTCTCTCTCATGTTCTTTCTCTGTAATAGTAGAAGCAGAAAGCAGGAGGGAAATTACTGCTTGTCACAACAGGCTGAATGAAGAGAAAATTGGCCTTTTATTTCCCTATTTCACTGGGATTAGCTCTTACCTACAGAGCGGCTTCAAACTGTGTGTGTGTGTGTGTGTGTGTGCGTGCGTGTGTGCGTGCGTGTGTCTGTGTGTGCGCACGTGTGCATGTGCATGCGTGTGTATGTGTGTGTGTCTGTTTGTGCGCACGTGTGCATGTGCATGCGTGTGTGTGTGCGTGTGTGTGTGTGTGTGTATGTGCGTGCGCGTATGATGTGCGTGTGTGTGTGTGTGTGTGTGTGTGCGTGTGCGCGTGCGCGTGTGTGTGAGTGTGTATGTATGTGTGTGTGTGTGTGTGTGTGTGTGTGTGTGTGTGTGTTGTGTGCGCACGTGCATGTGCATGCGTGTATGTGTGTGTCTGTGTGTGTGTGTGTGTGTGTGTGTGTGTGTGTGTGTGTGTGTGTGTGTGTGTGTGTGTGCGTGCGTGCGTGTGTGTGTGTGTGTGTGTGTGTGTGTGTGTGTGTGTGTGTGTGTGTGTGTGCGCGTGTGTGTGTGTGTGTGTGTGGCGGTCTGAAACGAGGAGGCAGAGTCCCCTCTATGGGTTTGAATTTTTTTCATTCAATGTAAATTCATGTTCCATTTCCATTCAATGCCTCCACAGGCATAAAGAGCACAATTTCATACATTAACATACTGCTAAAGACTTTTAGACGCATTTATATTTTTGCACTTTATAATTTATTTTACACTCCATACAACATGTACATTTATTTAAAGATGCAATAAAACAGTGTTAGTTACATTGAAACAAATACAATATTTGTTTAGCATTAATTTGTCTGTGCAACCGTCTCTTGTAGGAAACAAGTTATTGTGTGTGTTTGTCGCATAGAGTTTTTAATAACACTCCTGCCATAGTCTTAAAAGTGTGTGTTGTTGACCATTAGCCATTCTTAAGGGACACACTTTTAAATCACTTATGTGCACACACACTTTCATCTAGGTGGCCCTGTCAAATATGCAGACGTTGGACATCAGCTGACCTTTAACCCCACAAACTCTCCCTCAGTTTAGTGACTCTTCAGTGGCATGGCTGTCAGAAAACAATACCACCCAGGAATTTTAAAATCCAGGAATAACATTTCACATCAGGCCGTACTGTATCAAGTATTTATGAGTATAAAGTTATATTTTAATAGGAAGAAAAATGAGAAGTGTAAATAAAAAAGTGTTCTGTCTGAGTTTGATGGAACATGCTGTAAATATATATTTCAATTTAGTTGGTATTTCATATTTCATATAATTCCCCATCTCTCTGACTGATTGGTGTTTTGGCCAGCAGAACATGATTTATCTTTTATTCAGCACCAGGGGCGTCACTAGTGACCGAGTGCATAGGGCCCAGAGGTCTGGGGGCCATCGGGAGCACCAGGACATTACATTCGAGTAGTGGACCGATCGAAACGAGGGAGACCTCCTCGATATTAAGCAGTTTATGTATAAGAAATAAACAGCGCACGACGATGTGACATCTGTTATACAGTCGTGTGATATGAGAACATTAAAGCTTCTAGTGATGCTGGCTAAAAACAGCCACGACAACGAGGTATCACGGAAAACGCTTGTCAAATCAGCACCATAGTAATTTAACTTCAAGTTATTAACACAAATAGCCTACGTGTTGCCAGAATCTATTTATTATACATTTTACTGTTATTATTACATTTTGGGGAATATTTTAATTTTATAGAAGTTATTTTGTAGTTTCTATATGTTTAGTTTACTTATTCATTTTTTATAAAAATTGTATAGTTTATTATTTGGCTACTTGTCATTTTAAACCCATATAACAATGTAAATGATGACCATGGTTTTACTTCTGGTGACCATCATGTAATACGCTTACTAGTCAGCTAAACTCTGGATTCTAAGCTTGTTTCTCTTTAGAGGTTTAGTTCTAATGAATTTTAATTGAAGCGAAATGTTAATTCAATAAGGGCCTGATTAAAGATAAATATAAATTAGGTGCTTATTAATTACAAATAATAACGTTTTAAAGGGAGTTTCACCCAACAATAAAAATAGACATAATTTACTCAAAATCACATCATACGAATTTCTTTCTTCTGTGGAACATAATTTGACAAATTCAAGAAATTCTGGTCCATAGAAATCAAGGGTAATCAAAAATGGTTTGGTAACATTCTACAAAACCTTCTTTTGTGTCCAACAGAAGAAAGTCGTTTGGAATGAAATGATGACAGAATTGATTAGAAGCAGCTTTCCAGCAGTCGAGCTCAAAATCAATGCTTTACAGTCAAGTGTTCTTCTATGTGACGAAAATGCATTATTAAGCTTGTTGCATTCGTCGTGATTCAGTCATTTCTATCAGTATTCATTTCTGTCTTGTTTTATTTATTTACTCAGATTTAAGGCACATCAACACATTCA
Source organism: Gymnocypris eckloni scoliostomus (assembly GCA_027564155.1). NCBI lineage: Eukaryota > Metazoa > Chordata > Actinopteri > Cypriniformes > Cyprinidae > Gymnocypris > Gymnocypris eckloni. The sequence continues at coordinate 11,702,877 of CM050423.1, read as the reverse complement.
AGGGGGAATTCTTTGGCCTGGATGGGCTTGATTTGTCCAGGGCCAAATTTTAACCCCAGTGTCCAGCCCCACCCCTGAACGTTATTTTACATTTACGATTGCACTCATCCCCCCCCCCCATAGCAAGTTCCCAGCGACGGCCCTGTTCAGCACGGCCTACATAACTTCTGCTCTCCTCATAGTCAGGATGAATTTTGTTCTGAAAATGTATCCGTTTCATTTTATGTATTTATTTATTTAATGAATTGCTTTAAATTGTTTCACTAAGTCTTAATTCATGCTTTTAGACATTTTAAATTGTTTTTGATGGTCTGATGAATTTGTATGTCTCTAATATGGAAATTTCACTAATTTGTCTAAATGTAATGTTGGGGTTGTATTAAAGTCATAATTATAGACTTAATTTTGTCAATTAGTAGAAGCGCGCATGCACTTTAGGGACGTGACTCACTTGACATTTGATTGACAAGCTCATTTATAACAGAATTAAATCAATTGGCTTGTCTGCGGTGACAGTAAAAGTGAACAGGCCTTCATGAACGTCAGTGTGGAGTCACGACTCACTGCCTCGGGATGTTCAGCTCAGATTATTAGTGCTCTAATGACAGTTTTATCCATATTTTTATTAACATATTAATCTTGTGTCATGATTTTCAAACCTCTTCCATAATGGGTTCAAACTCCCAAAAATCACTTTTTTTTATTGCCAAGAGAATCATATTTGGTGTAGTGTTATAGGACCGATCTCCCATGCTTTATAGCATTATATAATATACCAATAAAATACCATTACAGATCTTATCCAGATTGACTTTCACATGAACTTTCTCTTGGTTTCAGTTTCATGTCAAGTTACGATAGGCATAGATTGCTTTACTGGATATGATAAATATTTAATAAGCTACAAGACAGTCTTCTGTAACAATGCTTGGGAGTGTGAATTGTTTTGCATATTGCAGTTTCATTTGAGAAAACAAGGCATATTTTAGTAACTACAAAATGATGTTTGAGTCAAAACGGCAGTTACACAAATGCTTTTCCCTAGCAGTGGTTTTAGGTTGGTTTCAAACATCTGAATCAAATAAGAGCCTATCAACTAATAGTATATAATGTTTGTATTGTCCTGCATAATTCGGACTTATATTGGTGGTTTAATGGCGGGATCCATTGTGACAGCTTGCCTCATTCCCTGGTGTTGTCACAAAAGATCATGTATTCAATGTGCTTTATCGTTTTCTTCAGCCATATAGAACTATTCAATAGCTTTCATGGTACTGATATCTTTAATGAATGTGTTTATACTGAAATTGGCTTTCAAAAATGTAAAAAGTGTGACATCTGGCCCAGTCCACCTCTACTTTGATCTCTGCAAGACTGTTGACAGCGCTACAAACTCAATAATTAAGTCTTGATTGATTTGGTATGTGTCGCATAGAAAATGAGTTAGTTTTTTCTGTTATTAAGGGCTTTTTCATGTGCCCTTTGATTTTCTCAGTGTTGGATTTATTCTATTTGGTGTTGGAAATGAAAGCAGCAGTCTGAGAGGGGGGGCCTGGCTCGGTTTAATACGTTTTTTAATGAAGGTAAACTTTAAAATGGTCGGAAACTTGAGGCAGATGTCTGTCTGTAAGCTTTATTAGAGCTTCAAGGTTCTTTTATTCGTCACATACTCAATTATACAGGATATAATCAGTAGTGAAATGTAAATCAGGACAGGTCCGCTCAATGGACAGTGCAAAAAAATAAATGAAACATAACACAAGAGAATATATTTAAATATAGGTAAAAATAAAATAAAAATAAGAAGAAAAAAATAAGGAGTAAAATGTGCAATGAAATAAAATGTGCAATACAGTATACTGTGGACTTAATAAATAATAATATAAACAGGGATCTGCAAGAGCAATGTGCAAACAGGTTGTACCGGTATATACACATAGCAGCAATACAGATGATGGAGAATAATGAATGTTTACAGTTTATTAAATTGAGTCCTGTAAATGTTATGAGACTGAGTTTAGGAGCCTGATGGCCTGAGGGAAGAAGCTCCTCCTAAGTCTCTCAGTTTTTGCCATCATGCTCCTGAAGCGCTTGCCAGATGGCAGTCAAATGAAATGATGGTTACCAGGGTGATTTGAGTCCTTGATGATTTTAGCAGCTCTGCTTTTACAGCGTTTGAGGTAGATGTCCTGCAGAGAGGGGAGAGCAGACCCTGAGATGCGCTCAGCTAAGCGCACGACTCTCTGTAGAGTTTTGCAGTCCTGGTTTGAGGAATTACCATACCACACTGAGATGCACTGAGTCAGTACAGTTTCTATGGCCCCTGAATAGAACGTTTTCAGGATAGCTGGTGAGACCCTGAATTTCCTCAGCTGTCGCAGATGGTACAGCCTTTGCCTGGCTTTCTTAACCTGTGTTTGAATGTGTGTAGTCCATGTCAGGTCCTCGGAGATGTTTACACCGAGGTACTTGAAGCTGCTCACCCTCTTACAGCATTGCTTCCACATTTGAAATAGTCGGTCTGTATCTTTAGAGCCTCCTGTACTCTTGTTATCAGACACAGTGACCTTTTCCTGGTTTGTTGACTAGGTGATTGGTGTTTCTTTGAGGAATATTCAGTGTTAATCGAAATCATGATGATTAATGTGTTACTTTGCACTCTCCTGTCAATGTATTTGATTTCTCTTCCTGTTCGGTCATTTGTCTCTAAACACAGAGAGTTTCCTTTTACTTATTTTACTTATTGAGATCTTTTGTACATGAATGCCCTTGAATTTTGTATTTTTTCTGGTGTTTTTTTATTCCCACAAAAGCTACTGTAGATTGCCTTGTCTTGTTGTTAAAGTTGTGTTTTATGTTTATTAGAGCACCATGCTGTTATTTTAGAAATACACTGATGCACAAATCTAAGTATGAGATTACGCTCCAGCATTTCTGGGTCCAAATGATCAGTCACACTCAGATCCCAAAAGCAAACAACAAACAGTGCTAATAAACACTCGCAAGATGTTGTAACACAACTGAAAAACCATGATCCTAACCTTTATCTCCATACTGAAGTCTTAGTTGGCCAGACAGTGATTCGTTTTTTATGAACTGTTAACATATTGGTGCACAGGATACCATGAGTGTATAGTGAGTTTTTAGCTTAAATGTCTGCTATAGACGGTTTCATTGGGCGCATGCGCCTGGCCCGAAGTTAACTTCCGGTCTGTGTTTGTTTATCGGTCTGGCTGGTGGTGCCGATTACAAACACAGTTAAAGTTGAGGTGATGAGAGTAAGGTGATGAGTAGACTGAATTTGGGCTCAGGTTGTTGTGTTGTGTGATGTTTCCCTTACATTGAGTCATTTGTGTTGACCAGCCACAATATCAAAACTGACCGCCACAAATATATTTTCCAAAAGGCTCTAACTTCATTGAAAAAAACATGATCACTGCATGTTTCACAATCGAAACGCGATGTGTGTGTTTTTATATCACTTTATCTCTGAAGGAAACCGATTGTCTTTAAAAAAATGTCTTCGTCATTTTAATTTCATCTTGCCTGTAATGAGTGATAAAGCAGCATTCGTGAGCTCAGGAAACCTCTATGTCTGCTGCTCCAAAAGCACCTCCTGCTGGCAGAGAATGATTCTGCATTTTCTGTAAGCCTGTCTGATTTATGCAGCAAACATATTTGACTTGTTATCAGAAATAATCTACTCTAGAGGGACTTTGCTGTTGTTGTTGATTCTTTGCAGAAGGTTAGTTAGCAAGTTCCGTGGCTAAAGGCAGCTCAGAGAACGGCCCAGCACACGAAAGAGAGGGGCGGGGTGAGCAGAGCTCATTTGCATTTAAAGGGACATGCACTGAAACGAGTTGCTGCGAACAGAGCTGTTTTTGATTAAAAGGTAAAAAGGGTGTTGTTTTACACTACCATTGAGAAATTTTAACCAAAGTATGTTATATACTTTTCATTAAGAGCCTAAATAATTATATCAACTTGTGGAAATGGACATCCGATGATCCCTTTAAATATTTGTTTAAATTACATTTTTTCTTTTTTTGACTGAAGGTGAGTATTACTGATACCAGTCCTACTGATGTCACTTGGAAATTGTTCCTTTTCCCCCTAATATTTAACCATCAACATTACAGTATAATTGTATA
>CM050423.1:11688726-11696226 GCA_027564155.1 Gymnocypris eckloni scoliostomus | reverse complement strand
TATGTCCACACATGTAGTGGAGTTTACAATAAAGCTCAACTTGAACTTGAAATCCTTTTACATGTTTCTCCTCATTTTGTTCTTCTAATTCGTGACTGGCATTTTGTTTCGCTGTCTCTCCTCCGTGCTTCCGCGTTCTTCACGAATCAGCGCCGTGTGCACGACATACGATTCGTCCTCCGTCATCTGCCCGAACGCTTTCATGTACGACAGTCTGCAGAAGCTACAACAAAATCATTCTTACAAAAACACATGGATTCACTACAGGAGGTCTTTATTCACCGCCCCAGAGCCGTGTGAGGCGTGTTTTATTATGGATACGAGCGTTTTAGTTGACTACTTTTGGACTGTTGAACAAAAACACCCGTCTACTTCCATTCTAACTCTTGAAAGAGACAGGATCATTTTAATATAAATCTGATTGGAGTCGTCTGAAAGAAGAAAGTCATGCACACCTAGGATGCTTTGAGGGTGAGTAAAACATGGGCTAATTTTCATTTTTAAGTGAACTAACCCTTTAACTATTTGCTTATTTGCATGCCTATTATTAACAGATTGGCTGTTACATACAGTATAAAGCACACATTCTGCATGCATGACCATATTCTACATTATTAACCCAATGCCTAAACATACCTAATAAGCAGTGTACAAGAGTTTATTAAGACAAAAGTCGTAGTTAATGGTTTGTTAATAGTGAAAACTGGAACATAAAGTGACTGATTTAACACAATGAAAAGGCACAAAGCATAGTCACAAGCTGAAGTGTCAGCAGTTTCTATATGAAATCTCAGCCAGCCCTAGAAGTGCATTGTGTTACTCTGAAATGATCTGCGGCACCCAGAAACCATGTTTGACCTCTGTTTGAAAACTCCTTGTGTGCCTCTATTTATCCCTAATTTACTTCTATTTCTAATCTAGTTTACATGATTTTCTTAGGTTCCAGTAATTAATCTCACACAGGCCTCTGGTTAAACAGGCCTAGTGTGAGATATGAACATGTGATATATGGATTTAAAGAAGGAGGGAAGAGGGATGGTTAAAAGAGAAGAAATAGGACTGAAAAACATAAGCAGATGGGAATGAAGACTACCTGATTCTCCTCAATCTCCCCTTGGGAGCAGATGTCTTCCCCCTCCCGGTCTCTCGTCTCATTCTCTCACTCTTCTCATCCTCATGAGTGATTGCTGTATTTCTGATGTGAAACCACTCACCCTGCCAGATGAGAACTGTCCTGTTTTCCTTCCCTTTTTCTGCGATGTGTATTGCATCTCAGCGTCCACCGCATCAGTTGGTCCTCTGTTCTGATGTTAATCAAACGCTTGCGTCTGCTTCAGTAATAATTGGCTGTAATTGCACAGTGTGTCTAATTCGCAGACTGTGAGGTTTCATTTGCATGGTGATTAGTCAGATTTATGAAAGTAAAAACTTGATTATTTCTGTCAGCTGCTCTGTGTGTGGAAAAAAACGATGAAAAGAGTGTCTCCTCTGCTTGTGATCGTGAAAATATGGTCAGATAGTATTTATTTTCCTTCATAGAAATGTGTGCGCGTTGAGTCTCTTCCAGAAGTCATATAAGCCTAATTCTAAGGAAGCAGCACTTGTTCTTAACAGAAAAGGTGGATGAACTTGAGATAAATGGGGATTTATAAAAATAATTAATTTAATTATTTTTTTACTGAAAATAATTATCCTAATATTTGATAAAAATGTATTTGTATTTATTAATTATGCTTGTTTTCAACACAAATATCTAAACATTATTTAATCAAGATATATTTGAGAAAAAAATATCATTGGATATTAAGTCTTGTTTTTCTAAAAAAGCAATCAAATTCATATGAGTTTATTCTTAAAACAAAAATATTAATATGGGATAAGAAAAACTAAATTCAAAGAGACAACAAGTGTATTTTCTTATCCCACAGGCAGATATTTTTCTTGTTTATAAAAATGTATTTTTGAGTGCTTCATTAAAAAGCTAATAAATGTTGTTACATTTGAAAATAACACATTTAATTCCCATCTGTGTCAGTTTGATCTGGAGTATGGCCACTGAACATATTCCTATAGTACCAAGGTAAACTGATTAGGGAACACTTCAATTATACAAATAAACATTTAGAACATGTTCTGAATTTAAAGGGATAGTACTCAAAATGACATTCTGTTATCATTTACTCACCTTCATGTTGCTCCAAACATGAATGAGGATTTCCTCTGTTGAACACAAAATAAGATATTTTGAAGAATGTTGGTAACCAAACAACTGACTAGCATTGACTTCCATTGTATATATTTGTTCATATTGTGCAAGTCAATGGCTTTTGTGCTCAACAGAAGAAACAAAGTCATACAGGTTTGGAAAAACTTGAGGCTAAGTAAATGATGACAATTTTGACAATGTTCTGACATAATAATGTTTTTTTCATTGGCTTATTTTAATTAACCCAATTAAAACAAACAGCAAAAGTGCGTTTTTGTATTGTATGTGTAGCATTTTGAAGATTCCTCAGAGTCAGTCTCTTCCACTTATGTAGGGAGTCTAGGTTTGACCGGTATCTTTGTATGCTTTCTGAATTGGCTGTTAACTTCCTGTAAATCGTTATTTTGTCTGGTCAGGATCTCAAAAAAGAGAGCTGTAAAAATGTTTTATCTTCACCCATCTACTGCGGTGGATTTGTTTTTCTGCCTCCTGCCGTCTTCCCGCATCGTACGGACGACATTCAGGGCTATTTTCACGAAGTTGCTGGCGCTAAATGTTTCCTCTGCATCTAAAAGGCTATTTTATCAGCATGGCATTTGAGTCTTCCTGTTTGTACTTTTGGGCTTTTACCTCCCCTATTGTAAACACCTCAGCTCTGTAAACGTAGTAGTTATGTTGTGCTATAGACGTCAGTTCATGTGTTTATGTGAGAGAAAGACTGTATTTTGTATGTGGTTTAAAAAATGAATCAAACTCTCCTGACACCATCTCCATCATGCGTAGATAAGCCTCGTGCTGTAATTAGCAGTCGTTCTTACTCTCATTAGCTGCAGAATCAAACCCTCATGCCATTATCGAGGCTTTATTTTCTCATTAAAACTGAGCTGCCTCTTATTGAGCTGTATGTTGAGAAACAATCATCAGGCTCATGGGATCGTATTGATGTGCTGTTAAAAGACATCATACAGTAAGCTTGAAAATGTGTGACTATATTCAAAACTACTCAAATGTCTTCATTTAAAAATATATATATTTTAAGATCTTAAAAACTACTAAATGTTTCTAGAAATATTGAATGTCACATATGTTAATTTAAAAGCTGTCAGTCTCTCTCTCTCTCTCTCTCTCTCTCGCTCTCTCTTTCTCTCTCTCTGTATATATATATATATACACTCACCGGCCACTTTATTACACCTGTCCGATTGCTTGGTAACACAAATAGCTAATCAGCCAATCACATGGCAGCAACTCAATGCATTTATGCATCTAGATGTGGTGAAGACGACTTGCTGAAGTTCAAACCGAGCATCAGAACGGGGAAGAAAGGGGATTTAAGTGACTGAACGTGGAATGGTTGTTGGTGCCAGAAAGGCTGGTCTGAGTATTTCAAACACTGCTGATCTACTGGGATTTTCACACACAACCATCTCTAGGGTTTACAGAGAATGCTTCGGAAAATAGAAAATATCCAGTGAGCGGCAGTTGTGTGGATGAACATGCCTTGTTGATGTCAGAGGTCAGAGGAGAATGGGCAGACTGGTTATAGATGATAGAAAGACAACAGTAACTCAAATATCCACTCGTTACAACCAAGATCTGCAGAATACATCTCTGAACGCACAACACCTGAACCCTGAAGCAGATGGGCTCCAGCGGCAGAAGACCACACCGGGTGCCGCTCCTGTCAGATAAGAACAGCACACGGAGGATACAATTCACACAGACTCACCAAAACTGGACAATAGAAGATTGTAGAAACATTGGCTGGTCTGATGAGTCTCGATTTCTGCTGCGACATTCAGATGTAGGGTCAGAATTTGGCGTAAAGAACATGAAAGCATGGATCCACCCTGCCTTGTCTCAACGGTTCAGGCTGGTGGTGAGGGTGTAATGTGTGGGAGATGTTTTCTTGGCACACTTTGTACACTTTGAACTTAGTACCAATTGAGCATCGTTTAAACGCCACAGCCGACCTAAGTATTGTTGCTGACCATCTCCATCCCTTTATGACTACTGTGTAAAAGTGGGTCCAACCTGGTACTAGCAAGGTGTACCTAATAAAGTGGCCAGTGAGTTTGTATGTACTGAATATGCGTGTATATGTGTGTGAATCTATGCCATGAAGAATTAAGGCAGTTCTGAAGGCAAAAGCGGGTCCATGATGTGAATCTCCGTTTATATATATTTATATTCGGATAAAATGTTATATGAATAATTATAATACAATTTTATATTTATTTTTTTCTTTATAATTTGATCATCATTATTCATGTTTAGCATTATATCTGAATAATTGTATAAACATATAATTGTTCTATTAACTGAGTGGAAAATAGGCTATTTTACTAAATGTATAATGTATCTTGAATCAAAATAATGGTTTTAATAATATGTTATATAATATAATATTTGTCATTAAAACAAGAACATCAAATAATTAGCCATATACGTAGAATTTATAATGTAGTAAATAAGCAACGTGAATAATTACAAATAATATTCTTACGAATAATAATAATAATAATAATTATACGAATATTCTTCCATGAACTGAGTAAAAATATGCCTTTTACTAGTTTTCTAATATACCTTGAATCCAAATAAACCACACTTTTATACCATATCAGCTATTTTGTATGATTAAAAACATGATTTATTATTAAAATATAATATACAGTATCTCACAGATATGAGTATACCCCTCACATTTTTGTAAATATTGTATTATATCTTTTAATGTGACAACACTGAAGAAATGACACTTTGCTACAATGTAAAGTAGTGAGTGTACAGCTTGTATAACAGTGTACATGTGCTGTCTCCTCAAAATAACTCAACACATGCATTAATGTCTGGCCACAACAAAGTGAGTATCTAAGTGAAAATGTTCAATTGTGTTTTGCCTGTCAAATTGAGAGGTCTCAGGTGTGAATGGGGAGCAGGTGTGTTACATTTGGTGTTATCGCTCTCACTCTCTCATACTGGTCACTGGAAGTTCAACATGGCACCTCATGGCAAAGAACTCTCTGAGGATCTGAAAAAAGAATTGCTGCTTTACATAAAGATGGCGTAGGCTATAAGAAGATTGCCAAGACCCTGAAACTGAGCTGCAGCATGGTGGCCAAGACCATACAGCGGTTTAACAGGTTCCACTCAGAACAGGCCTCGCCATGGCCGACCAAAGAAGTTGAGTGCACGTGCTCAGCGTCATATCCAGAGGTTGTGTTTGGGAAATAGACGTATGAGTGCTGCCAGCATTGCTGCAGAGGTTGAAAGGGTGTGGGGGGGTCAACCTGTCAGCGCTCGGACCATACGCCGCACACTGCATCAAATTGGTCTACATGGCTGTCATCCCAGAAGGAAGCTTTTGCTAAAGATGATGCACAAGAAAGCCCGCAAACAGTTTGCTGAAGACAATCAGACTAATGACATGGATTACTGGAACCATGTCCTGTGGTCTGATGAGACCAAGACAAACTTATTTGGTTCAGATGGTGTCAAGCGTGTGTGATGGCAAGCAAAGTCAGTGTCTTGGAGTAAGTGTGTCATGGTCTTCCTGGGGGTCTTTCCTGATGGATGCTACGTGAAGCAGAGCATGTCCTCACTGGAGATCTGTCTCTGGGGGCTCATCTCGGATCCTCGGAGGGTTGTCATCGTCTCTTCTCAGGTGTTCGGTCATCTCTATCGTTTGAACAGGGTAGGATCCAGACTGAGGCTTGTGTAATCTCTAACTACCACGGATGTTAATCCCGTGGCAGTAACTATAGAAACAGTAAAACAATTAGCGTCCATGCCCAAGAGAGTTGAGGCAGTGCTGGATAATAATGATGGCCACACAAAATATTGACACTTTGGGCCCAATTTGGACATTTTCACTTAAGGGTGTACTCACTTTAGACATTAATGGATGTGTGTTGAGTTATTTTGAGGGGACAGCAAATGTACACTGTTATACAAGCTGTACACTCACTAATGTACATTGTAGAAAAGTGTCATTTCTTCAGTGTTATCACATGAAAAGATATAATAAAATATTTACAAAAATGTGAGGGGCATACTCACATCTGTGAGATACTGTGTGTAAATGTTTTAAAAACATTTTTAAAATATGTGTAATGCACAGCCATAATTCCTTCAGTTCTAATTAATTCTCAGTATTTAACAAATAAATAATACAATTTAAGCTTTGTTTTGTTCTTACGTAGATTTTTTTAATGTCCTTTAAAATAAAAATAAATGTAAAAAGCCCTTGTAATTATTATTGTCTGTAACCAAACAAAATTGCAACAATATTGATTGTTTTTAAAGGGGTTTCTTGAATGCTCCTATACTTTCTGCTGTTGGTAGGACAGACAAATAGTCCCGCCCCTGAACTCACACCATTGGTCTTTCCTGTACTGCTGTGTCAGACAGATTATGATGCTCAAACCAGCAGAACCGCCTGTATGTATATGCCTTACAGTCTCTTTTGCACTTGCATATGTGACTAAGATCTAAATGCCTCCATTCCTCAAAATTTGTTGCAGAATGCTCTAATATTTTGCATATTTTGACCAAAAATAATTCAGCCATGTTGGGTTTATTATTGCAGAACAACACTCACAGTTGAGCTATGCTGACATACTCATGCATACAAACTCCACTTCATCTGTAACCATAACCTTGTTCTCTGGTTAATAAACAAGCTGTTTAGCATGCAGAAAATGCACATTTGACTTCTGCATCTCACTAAAGAGATCATGTATAATGGAAGTGTGCATTCAGAGACTTCCACGGCTGAGCTTTATCAGAACTAAAGGGAGCGCTGTGTGTGTGAGTGTGTGTGTGTCACGTTTCAAACATCACATGGATTTCTTAGTGGTTGTGTAATTAGTATGAGTGCACATTGATCTTTTTTCAGTCTTGTGGCTCATATGAAAATCTCCCTGAATCGTTCACACAATGAATCTCTCAACAGAAGTTCATATATAAACCAAGAGATTGGATTTTAGATGGCAGTATTTTTACCACTTATTCTCTCTGTAGGTGTCTCCATCTGTTACCCACTCTCAGCCCATCCATCATGTCTGTATATTCGTATGTTAAAAGAGCAGCTGAGGTGCGGCGTGTCTCTATCAGAGTTTCTCATTAAATATCAGACACATGCTTCACACGTTTGGATACACATGCTTGTTTCTTTCCATCAGAGAAGAGCCGCACATCAAAGACAGAGCTGCAAACCCTACAGCATCTCTGTGCAAGGGCTGCTAGTATTTATAGACTCTCTCTCTCTCCACACACACACACACACACAC
>CM050423.1:11638726-11683726 GCA_027564155.1 Gymnocypris eckloni scoliostomus | reverse complement strand
TAACAATGACGTAGGATGTCGGCATTGCGTGATTACTGATTAGTGAATGTGGAGAGAGAACAAAACAAAACCGGTCATGAATTACAAGCAAAAAAATGAGGATTTGTAAAGAAAAATTTCAGAGGATTTCGACATAAGCCAAGAGGAGACTGGTTTTCCTTTGTTAAAGTAAGGAACGGCTTGCATGTACGACACTCAGAGAAAGTGAGAAAAAAAAGTGTTATTGATATTTATCTTACAAAACATGGATTCGCTACAGGAGGCCTTTATTCACCCCCGGAGCCGTGTGAGGCATGTTTCATTACAGATGCACGCACTTTATTTCATGTCTTCTGGACAAAAAGCACCCACTTAACCCCATTGTAAGGCTTGGAGGGGCCAGGACAGTTTTTAATATGACTCTGATTGGATTCTGAAAGAAGAAAGCGTGAGTAAAACATGGGCTAATTTTCATTTTTGGGTGAACTAACTCTTTAACGGCTTTAGTCAAATAGATAAAATATATTGTTTTTAAAAAACTGCACAAAATTTAGCCTTTCTGTTATCATTAACCCATATATATATAAAAAAGTACATACATGTAGTGCAAAAAGGCAACAAAATCCATCATTTTATGTAATAATGCAGCTATAAATGCAAGAAAAATGTCTTGGGTAGACTATTTGTATAATAAACCCACCAGTTAAATATAATACAAATAGTTTGCTTATTTATACTGTTGTCTGTCGTCTTGTCTCCAGAGCATTGCATGATATTTCTTGTATTATTTTTGTGATTTCCAGAGGATTGCACAATATTTGCATGATCCTAATAAACTCAGTCTTGCTGGCATGATGACTGGCCGTGTGCAGTTTGTCAGGCATTCACATGGACGTACTGCACATGCCGTTTTATTTGTAATGATGTTGACTTTGAACATTCAGGGTCTGGGATGATTGTACTGATCCAGGCGCTGGTTCGTCTCAGACCACACAGCATACAGCCGGTGCTCTCACAGATGTTAGGCTTGGGTGAGAGTGAGTCAGGTCTCCAGGGAGGCTGAAGCTATTTCAGGCAGTGGACTGGAGCTAAACTGCCTGCTGCTTACATGGAAAAGAAACTCACCTGGGTTATTATTATGCGTGCGAGCATGGAGGACGGAAAGCCAGGCGGGTGTTCAGCGAGGGCTAAACAGAGCTTTTGATCATTGGTTGTTGCAGATGGAGACCTCTCAGCTTCATTTGGTCAAATCAGTGATTTCTCGGCCATTTAAAAGTGAGTTTTGCTCCGCATTAGTTAGTGGGAGTATCCTGTGTTTCAAACAGCCAGCCGGATGCTCTTACACAAGACTTAATGAGAGTCTCCAATTAAGCACATGTTGACATCACTTCAAAGAGTCAGGCAAACTGCTCAGGGCTTTTAAGTGCTTTCAATGCTTTTCAGACATTTTTGAGATTACATTTTTAGACCCACTGCATATTTGTTGATCTGATGCATATTGCATACAAAAATAAAATCATTTGTCAGGTTACTGGCATCAAATCTTTAGAGGATATTCTTTTCTGACATGGTTTGTAATTAGCAAGTAAACGTAGATTTCCGTGAGCAGAGTAAATTCCATCTTGTTTGTCTCCATTAGTTTTTTGTGCAACCAATTGGAAGACTGATGAATCATTTTATTCTATAAATGTGCTATAATCTGTTTCAACCCACCAACACATAACAACTGAACCGTGGTTGGTGGTTTAACAGGGCGATCATACAGTCTCTTACTGTCTAAGTGGGCAGTTATTGTCTAGAATAAGCTGCAGTATACAGTTTATACTGTTACTTACAAAAACTTTCTTAGAGTGGCGATATTTTGCAAAAAAATACAGTATATGCTACTGTTCTCAGTTCAGTACGAGGCTTCTGAAGGAGTCTCTTACACTCACCAGGTTTGCATTTATTTGTCCATAATACCGAGTAATTACCTAGTTAATAACTTAGTAGTAGCCGTTGTACTTACATGAAACAAATTGTACTTACCATGTAAGTTACTAAGTTATGAACAGCCTGTAATTACAGTTTGTAATGATGTAGATGTAAGAGGTAGTTACTGTTACACATGTGTAATAGACCGAGTCTGTTACACAGCTACTTGTACTCTTAGTACAATCTTGATACACTTTGTTTTAAGTAGCTTATGCCTGTGCAATATCCTGTAATTGTAATGTAATTATAAATGTATTATATGTATTTAAGCTGTGTACTGGTGGGTTAATGTGTACCGTATAGATACACATGAAGTACTCTTAAGCAGGGGTGGACTTACCCATTAGGCAAAGGTAGGCGACTGCCTTGGGCCCCCAAATGCCAAGGGTCCCCTAAAATGAGTTTCATATACAAGATGCACATTAAGCGTGGAGCCTCGAACGGTTGCCGTTTACCGTGTTTATTACCACGACAACAGTCTGCGTGTCCGAGTTGAATGTGCTTCTTGTGTATCTTGCTTGTAGCAGATATAAATATAATGCATCTGAAGCTGACTCAAAAAATGTATTTTTGAACAATTGTAGTTTTTTTACATGAGTTTGTGTTTTTTCTTTGTAATTGAAAGTTTAATCAAGATATGCTTTCAGACAAAGTGCCTTCAGTTGCCATGTCTGATTATAGTACTCAGTACTAGTATTAAGTCAAGGATGGAAATATTCTGTATGTAGCTATTCGTGTGATAGATCAGGAGACCTTAAAGTCCACGGTGGTCAAGTGTGTTGGTCAAGTGTGTTGGTCAACCACCTAAACCAGCTTGGGTGAGCTGTAAACCACCTATATATCTATCACCAGTATATTGACTGGAGCAAAGTCATAACATCAGCTAAAAGGTTATCAGAGATACCAATCGAAACAATTTACATGTGAACTCAACAACACATCCTCACATGATCAGCGACAGTGAGAGGAAGTCAACCGTGATATGTAAACATGTCATTAGCGTTGTGTGGCTCGCTCTGCACAATGGTGTGTGTCTGTGTGTATGAGATGCAGCTGGCTTTTAATGGAAGCTGACAGATGTAGAATATTTATCTTGGTCTGGCGGGAAAGTCTTGACCCACACAAGCTCCTTGTGAAGTGGACAAGTGTGCCTGTGTGTGTGTGTGTGTGTGTGTGTGTGTGTGTGTGTGTGTGTGTGTGTGTGTGTGCGCGCGATACACACATGTGTCCATCATCCTGTCTTATCTCAAGCATGTGCACCGAGGGAAAGCGGTTGAGCACAAGAGCAGCAGACAGTTATTGGGTGAGGTGTTATGTCAGATAGGTTGTGTTATATGATAGAGGAAGTGCTTGTGGGGAAAATAAAACAAATTCAAATACACATTTTGTATGAGCTTCCTTCTGTATTGATTATGTGTCTTTTATGTCAGTGTGTGTGTGTGTGTGTGTGTGTGTGTGTGTGTGTGTGTGTGTGTGTGTGTGTGTGTGTCTGTGTGTGTGTGTGTGTGTGTCTCTGTGTGTGTGTGTGTGTGTGTGTGTGTGTGTGTGTGTGTGTGTGTGTGTGTGTGTGTGTGTGTGTGTGCGCGCTATACACACATGTTCCATCATCCTCTGCTCTTATCTCAAGCATGTGCATGTGTGTATATGACGTCTGCAGAAGCTAGCTGTTGATAGTGTAATAAACGTGAATGATCATAAAAACACTTAGTAAACATTAGTCAATCATAGGAGTAGGCCTGAATATTTTCCTGTTTTCTGTTTATTCTGTACTGTCAAACATACACTCACACACTTATTCTGACTTTAACATTTCTGGCTTCTCTATCAGTTTTCAATCTGTTCAAGAATAGTTCACATATTATTCTGAGTTTGAAGAGGATAGAATGAGATAAAAGCAGTGTAAGGAAAAAATTATAGTACTTAAAATAGCATGCTAGATTTGAGGTGTGTGTGTTTTCTCTTTAAAAGAGGGTCCTTGTATGCTTTTAGAGGTATATGGTACACACACCGCTGCCCATTGTGGACTGGCGCTGCGGTGGAGCAATTAAGAGCGCTGTAATGACTGCTAACGAGTCTAACGAGGCTTAACAAAAGCCAGGATTTTGGGCCCCTGCTGCAGAGCTTGTTAAAACAGGCCTGTATGGGCAGTCAAGCAGTCAGCTAATGAGAAAACACAATAATCAGCTAATCAATTCAACAAAAAGTACACTGAAGAGATGAACAAAGAGGAGAGAATGAATCTAACTCAATGTGTGCGACAAACTCCAGGATGATGGATGAGCGAAAAGTTTATCTTAAACCATTTTTTTGTTGTGGTTGTTGTTTATACTATCTTTATTTTTCAGTTCTGTAAATTATTAATAAAAATGTAATTATTGGTTTACACTTTATTTCAATAGACCACTTTAGACATTATATTGTAAACTACATGTCTACTAACTCTCAGAGTATACTGCTAGGTTATGTTTAGGGTTAGTAGAATAAGTTGACATATGCTTGCACATTTTGTCATAGTCAGTATGTTGTGTGTTGTGGACCCATTCAAATGAAGAAGTTTTTAAGCAGACAGTCTACTAATTGTAAAGGAGTGACAGAAGTGTGAGGTGTGAGGATCCATCTGCAGAGCTTTATTAAAAGGCATGGTAATGAAACAAGCATTGGTCGATACACAGCAAACAGGCATAGGTGAGGCAAGACAAAGAGTATTACTAGGACAGGCGTGGGTCTTCCATCCGCGAACAATATCCAGCAGGGCAAGGCAAAGAGAGATAATCCAGGTAGACACAGGCTAGAATGTGTGTGTGTGTGTGTGTGTGTGTGTGTGTGTGTGTATTGAATTGTTTACTCAATATTTGTGTATTTAGTTATTAGAATACCATGTATTAAACGTGCGCTCATTGCCATTACCATATGTATGTGATTCTGACTTGTAAATAGGGTTGTAGAACTCATCATTACAGCCTGCACATTTTTTTGTAATAATGCAATAATAATAAATGACATACGATGCAGTTTAATGTCTAATGTCCCAATAATAAATAAATGTTATAAGTTTATTAATCTTGTATTTTCATTATGACAATACATTTTTGTATTGTGGTATTGTCAAAATAAAAATCCTACACTAATTGGCTTAAAAAAAAACTTACTGGCTGATGCTGATAATAAAATGTCCCAAATCTCTACTGACAAGTTTTTTGTAATAAATGTGGGACTGTTTGTTTGACAATGGTGGAAAAATCTGAACCTTCCCCATCTTCAAAGGCCTTGGCTTTACTATAGATGGATGGATGGATGGATGGATGAAGAGATGGATGGATGGATAGAGATGTAAAATATGAAAGTGGAGCAGCATTAGAATCTGGTTTGATGTAAGTACAATTGTGTAGAGGGTTGTAAGAGACTAGAAAGCACAATGCCACTCACATTTACCCATGGCAAAAAAGAAATGGAGGAGGATCAAAGTCAAAGGATTCAAAAACAACGAGTCCGAGTTCATAGGAAGAGCGAGAGAGCTGAAGCTCAGCTGAAGAGTAGTTTTCTCTGATAGAGAATACACAGAATTTACAGTTTGGGTTCATATGTGTCAGAGGCTTAGTGTTAAAGTCTGGAAAGGGTTAAGAGGTTCATAATCAGTTCAAATCAACAAGAGCAGATTCAGCTTCTTCTGCATGAGACGGGAGGTTTTATTGATTATTTGCGTACCCAAATTTCAACCTGAGATCTTATGTGTTTATGAAATTGTTTTAGTGTTTGTGTTCTTTTTTAGCTGTTCAAAAGGTCATGGATTTTTCTAAGTATATGTATCGAGCCAAGAAAGGCCATGCACTAGTAGCCCAAGCTACAAACACACACACACACACACACTGACATAAAAGACACATAATCAATATAATACAGAAGGAAGCTTCCGTTACAAAATGTGTATTTGAATTTGTTTTATTTTCCCCATTTCAAGCACCCTTCCTCTATCATATAACACAACCTATCTGACATAACACCCTCACCCAATAACTGTCTGCTGCTCTTGTGCTCAACCGCTTTCCCTCGGTGCACATGCTTGAGATAAGAGCAGAGGATGATGGAACATGTGTGTGTATAGCGCACACACACACACACACACACACACACACACACACAGGACATGTCGCGTCCGCTGACAGAACACACCTGCTGTTTGGCCTGTGAGTCATAAAGGAACAAGAAATTATGGAACAGGTCTCCCCTGTCCCATCTGCCTCTCTGGAGGACTGCTGTGTGGATCAAAATTACTTTAACCCCTCTACTTACTGTCCTTCTCCTTCCTCCTGAGTACACAATACCTTGTGACCAAACTACTCGCACTATGTCATGCTTGTTAATATTGTAGCTACACTGGCTGTGGTTAGTTGTGAAGTACTGTAAGCACAATGTCCCTTTATTATGCCAGCAAGTTGACTTTGACATTGACATTGTGAAAGAGTGTACTTTCAGGAGCAAAATCAGCTCATTATTGATTAGATTTACATAATAAATCATTTTCTTTATTTGTTTTTCATCAAATTGAAGTAGAAATGCAGTTTGTGGAACACTTGCTGAATTAAACTCGCATCATGATGAAGTCACAATGAAGTAACATACAAATTGAAATTTGCATAGTGTGCCATTCAATGCTGTATATATATATATATAGTGCTCAGCGTAAATGAGTACACCCCCTTTGAAAAGTAACATTTTAAACAATATCTCAATGAACACAAAAACATTTTCCAAAATGGTGACAAGACTAAGTTTTATATAACATCTGTTTAACTTATAACATGAAAGTAAGGTTAATAATATAACTTAGATTACAAAATTTTCAGTTTTACTCAAATTAGGGTGATGCAAAAATGAGTACACCCCACTGAAAGTCTCTGGAGCAAAGCTACATTTTAGGCTACAAATGTGTAATTTAACAAGAATTCAACCACAGGTGAGTCTAATTATTCATTACACAGGTGACAGTTGACTATAAAAGGGTGTTACTTAAAGAAAAACCCTTCCCATTTCATTTCATATTACTAGCATATTGGCTGTATATTAGAACATGTAAATCATATATCAATGCTTTATCCTGCATGACCATATTTTAGATACCCTAATCCTAAACTGAACAACCTTACTAAGTATTAATAAGCAGCAAATTAGGAGTATATTGAGGCAAGAGTCATAGTTAATAGTTAGTTAATAGTGAGAGTTGGACCCCAAAATAAAGTGTGACTGTGTATACTAATGCAATTAAAATATGCAATAAACCACGTTGCCCATGACTTCACTTAAACTACTGGATTTCTGTGTTTTGTACATTTACATTTAGTCATTTAGCAGACGGTTTTATCCAAGCGACTTACAAATGAGGACAATTGAAGCAATCAAAAGCAACAAAAGAGCAATAATATGCAAGTGCTGTGATACGTCTCAGTTAGTCTAACACAGTAAACATGGCAAGTTTTTTCTATATAGAAAGATAATAGAAAGATAATACAGAATGCTAGTGTTAGAAGGTTTTAAATAAACAGAAAACAAGTAGTTGGAATATAAATAGAATAGAGTTCTCAAGTTTTAGATGGTCAAGTTTTTTCATATATAAATACAAATCAAACAAGTTAATTAAATAGAAATAAAATAGAGAGTGTAAGGGTGCTTTCACACTTGGTTTGATTGCCTGGTGCGACCAAACCCGAGTTCGATTGCTCCCCTGCCCCCGCTAGACTGTGTTCGTATTATTTGATTTGGGTTCGAACGCGGTTCGTTTGCATCATCAGCTCCAGCAGCTGTTTACCCCGTTGCTTAGTAACGGCGGCACAGAAGAAGGCGGCAAAATGCATAATATTGCTCTCTGCACTTTTATATATTTACGGTTTTAACCATTCGTTTGGTTTACAAAGCTTCAGTGGTGTAAGGGCACTTGCGTCTGTCTTGTGAAAGTACTGCAAATGCTCTAAAGGACGCTGAAGGGGAACAGAAATGAGACATACAGCTCTCTGCTTGCAGCGCGTCAGTCATGCTAATCAGAAAAGTGAGTGAAACACACACAAACCTACATTTTTATCAAATAATACGTCACTTAATAGTACCGGACCGTACCGTATAAACCGTACCGGAGTTCACATGTACCCCAGACCACCCTTTTTAAGCAGACTCTCAATCAAATCAAACCCGGGTGCGCACTAAAAGTGCTAGTGTGAAAGCTCCCTTGGAGTTAGAGAGTCAAGTAGATATGGAAGAGATGTGTTTGTAGACGTTTCTTGAAGATGGTAAGGATTCAGCTGCCCGGATTGAGTTAGGCAGGTCATTCCACCAGGTGGGAACAGTTAATGAAAAAGTCTGTGAAAGTGATTTTGTGCCTCTTTTGAAGGCCACATAAGTCTGAAGTCGTGAATTTAGGTAAAGGGGTGCAGAGCCAGTGGTTGTTTTGAAGGCATACATCAATGCCTTACTGTTTTGAATGGATGGATACAAACAAATTAAATCACACTCAGGTTACATTAAAACATCTTGATCTGTGTTTTAATGATGAACAGAAGTTTGAAGGGGTTTGAAATGACATGAGTGTGAATGAATGGTGACAAAGATTTTTTTGTATGAACTATCGCTTTAACAAGATATAAACACAGCAGCTTACATTTTCTAGATCTGTCAATTTGACCATCTCTGAAGAGTTGAGATCAATAATCTTCAGGCCTTTCACATCTCTGAACCTGACCAACACAAACACACACATGCATATAGCAGATCACTTTAGTTCTGAATTCAACACACACACACACACACACACACACACACACACACACACACACACAATGGCCTCTGCAATCAAGGCTATTATTTCAGGAATATACACATATTCCTTTTATGTGTCAGATCCAAGTAAACAGAGTGCACACACTTGCAAACACAACATAAAATATTTAACGTGAGAGGCTGTGGATTTTCAAAGGATAGCGAAACCGATATCCAGACCCGCTTGAGAAATGCCGCTCTTTTATTTCTTGCCAGCTTTCAACACGTATCCTCAGTTTTATGTTTTTTTTTCCTTTCTCAGGTTCGAGGATATTATCTAGAGGTATCGTGTCTCAGCTGTTTAAGTGTCCGATTGATTTTGTTCAGGAAGATGTGTTTTCTTATATCGAGATTTCCGTTCATCTTGGATTTCTGAAAAGCAGCACTAGAAAAGAAGCCTGTGTCTCTTCAGATGCTGTTGAGCTTAAGTGTTTCTTTGAACAGAAAAATGAACAATCGATGAGATGAAAGAACAACATTGAGTGTGTCTGCGTGTGTGTATAATACATCTCACTCCTTCGGTCATGTGATATATCTGTTAACAAGCATGCATGTGTAAGTGTGTAATTGCTCTAATGATCCCTGTGTTTTCACTGCTATTCAGACTGAGAATAATTGTAATCATTAATGAGTTCATTACATGGGGTTACTTCTGCAAACCACTTTGTCTTTTTGCTCGTATAAAACAAGCCTGCTCTTTAAATCATACACACACTTGCATCAGCGGAGCACTGCATCTCTTCTCTTGGCAGATTCTTCTTATCTGTGTTCTTTCCTCAAGTCTCCTGTCTTTCTATCTGTACTTCTGATGCTGTTGCTGCATGCTTTGGTTATAATTAGAGATGCTTGGCAAA
Organism: Gymnocypris eckloni scoliostomus; assembly: GCA_027564155.1. Classification (NCBI taxonomy): domain Eukaryota; kingdom Metazoa; phylum Chordata; class Actinopteri; order Cypriniformes; family Cyprinidae; genus Gymnocypris; species Gymnocypris eckloni. The sequence continues at coordinate 11,674,115 of CM050423.1, read as the reverse complement.
GCTCTTTTCTGATCCTCTAACCCGAAGTACCGAGCTTGCCGAAGAGACGAGTGGTATTAGTGATCTGATTTAAGATATTTAATTTGGCAGATAATAAATAGGGTAAATAAATGCCATAGATTTACACTCTGCTGCTGCCAAATCTGGAGATCAGAAACTTGCGGGTGGGTAGCCACCTAGCAACCGTTCAGAGTTCCCTAGGGTCTGCATAACAATGCACTATAAAATACCCTGAATACCTCAGCAACTGCATAGCAACCACACATAACATCCAAGCATCCTTAGCAGCTGCATAGCAACGCCTAACTAGCCACGTTATCCCAGCATCGTCAAGAACTGCACAGCCTTGGAAACCACCCATAACACCTTAGCATCTTTAGTAACTGCATAGAAATGCCCTGGCAACCACATGCAACATATTAGCATCCTTAGCAGCTGCATAGCAACACTCTGGCAACCACCCACAACATCCTACCATCCTTAGAAAATGCAATATACAATATCTTAGCATCCTGTAATAACTATAGTCTATTATTTCAGCTTTTAGGGAATCAAGTCTTAAAGACTCGGGTTGATTTGATTGAATTGATATTAATTCAAAACTTATAATTCATATATTATTAACGATTCGTCCAGCAAACGTTCAAATCAGTATAGCTTTACAATTTAGTTTATCTTACTTCATGGCCAACGATAAAACAAACAAAAAATACTTTATCAATTTTGAGCAAGGTAGGCTCTGGGCAAAGTTTGAGCTGAATATTACACAACACAAGACAAAAAGATTCTTTATAACAGAAATCAAGGTTTATATCTAACTGTTACTCTACGATACATGAACTAAACTTACTAAAACACATACACACATACACAGTTCAGGCGTTATTGCGTTTGCATGAAGTTTAACTCAGCACTCTTTTGTTATTTCATAAATTCAATCGAGGAAGTCACAAGCAGAGACTTGGCTATCTTTGACTGCATACAGATCAATTCTCCAGTTTCCAGCAAAAATGGAGATTTGTTTGTTTACTTGCTTTTCAAGTTAAGTTGACAGCTGATCTGAACCAAATCATAACACCCTGGCAACCAACCACATCATCCTAGCATCCTTAGAAACCACAAAGCAACACATTGACAACTATCCACCCATCCTCAACGCCTAGACAACCACTGACAGTATCTTAGCAATATCATAACAACCATCCTTAGAAACCACACAGCAATGCCTTGACCCCAACCCTAACTACACACAACATCCTAGCATCCGTAGCAACTACATAGATAGCAATGGCCTGTAATTTGTAAGATTGCATTCATAATACTGGTATAATTACTCTCAGTGCTCTTCATAATCAGTCATATTCACACTATAAAACTATATTCACACTATAAAACTCTCTCAGTGAGTGATTGTCATTATGAGTGTGTATAAGATTGTTCACACTGTTCCACGGTAAGTTTCTAAACTTTTTTAAGTTTGTGTGTGTGATAATGAGTGTGAGAGCTGGGGAGGTGAGATAAATGCTGTTGGTAATGCTGCATGATGTTATTCAGCTCCATGCTTTGGGCAGTCAGGAACTGAATGTGAAAAATATTATCATTACCATTTCATTGCAAATAGTTTGAGCACGTATACTGAAGCAGCGCCTGTGGAGAATGGGACTAACACTGAAGAAACCCTGCACCGAGTGAGAAGATGGAGCATGTTGTACGTCTTTAGATGTGCACCTGTAAGTTGTGTTACGCTTTATGCCACGTTCAGCAGATTTAGTGGGTTATCTGTACTTCAGTAGAGTGTGAACAGTAAAATCAATATTTCACCCATCTTTCCGTCAGCTTAAGATGGATAGAGGCACTTTAGTCTTCAAGCACACTCAGCGCGCGCACACACACACACTCAGCGCGTGCGCACACACACGCACACACACGCACGCACACACACTCACCCCAGCGATTGAAGTGTAGCAGGTCTAGACTGGACTTTAATGAATGATGAATATTATCACTTCAGTTCTGTTCATCGTGCTCTCTCTTTGTCTTCCTCTCAGAAAAACACCGTTGCTGTTGTCGGGAAAGTGTCTCAGGTATTCAGAGGAGAACAACACATTAAATCAAAACTGTGCTAGATCTGTCTGTCACATACTGCCTAAACCGTACTGTATTTACCCAGAGTGCTTTGCAGGACGATACAGTTTGAAGATAAGGTTTCAATCAGCTCAGTAGTAAGTTCACGAGGAGTCAGACATTTTAAACCTGTCTCGTTATCAGCATCATCTCTGTGCACTGAGGTGTTCACTCCTTAGAAATTCCCAGAATGCACCTCAGCCAAGGATTGCCATAATTCTTCTTTTTCCATAATAGTATAATTTCTTAAATCATTAGATGACGGATGCAAGTGTAAATATATGACAACGCCTTGTTTTCTGTCTGTAAAATACATTTATGGAATGTTAAGTATTATATTTTAATCAAAAATAATTGTTATATTTAATGAATTTATATTATATAAAAGAGTGCAGGAATACATTTACATGTATGCATTCAGTAGACAGTAAACTTAGTGCATACAGGCTATATATTTTTTGTATAGCATTTTTTGTCAGTCCTCCCTATACGCAGAATACACGAGCTGCGTAGGGCCCCCGAAACACCAGGGGGCTCTCAAAGATGATTTCATTTTAGTTTCGGTTTAGAATTTGGCCAAACAAAGGTGCCGGCGTGCTGTAGCCTGTATCATTTCATATCAAACAGCGAAAGATACTACGTGCATGTGATGTCCTAGTTACGCTGTCAGTTAAGGCATGTTACCAAAAAGGTGTAACTGTGCATGCATGCAATTAGTTATATATGCGTCACATTTAAGAACACGTGTCTGAAATGGTCTTAAAAACTGTCTCCCTCATCTAACACACCAGATTCAACTCGTATGCTCACTAGTGAAGACTTTAAGACCTGAAGTGTGTCAGAAAATGTAAAGAGAGTTGTGAGAAAATAAGATGCGCGTCACGTTCAGCGGCAGCTTTAAAGCAATAACAGACAAATAAGCTAATAACCAGCTGCTGTGATGTCTATTAATCCAAGAACAAAAGAAAAAAGAGGAAATAAATCACTTTTATAGCTTTAAAGGCTTCATCTATATTTAATTTTACTATATTTTAGTTTATTTCTGCTGAAGGGCACATGTAGCTAAATATGTCATTTATTATAATGGATTTATGTGAAGATTGTTTTAAGTTCACTTAAATTAGAAGTTAAGTCTACTGAATGTTCAAATTGATAGCTCTCAGTTATACTGTAATGCTGACTGGCTTGTCAATGGTTAAATATTAAGAAACTATTGTATAGAGACATCTGTGGTAGGGTCATTCTACAGAAACATCCACTTTTGGTTTGGCAAAATATCTTAAAATGTATTTCTTTTTTAACATTTAAACTTAGACCACATTATTAGATTACCTTTTGGCTTTATGAATACGTATAAATGACAGCTTAATTTTTGTTAAGCTTTTTGTGCAACTATTTCAAGACCACATATATCATTGTTTACCTTCTCTAGCAATATTAAACGTTTTTATGAAATATAGTTTCTTGATATTTTTTTCAGCACACTTAGAGTAAAATACTGAAAATGCAAGAAATGGGTAGGTTGTGTTGTATTTATTGAATGTGACAGATACAGTACAGTAGCACAGTGACACACATAAGACCTGATATACTGATGCAGAACCGGATTATACCAAGTGCTACATGTTCCTGCGTCAGCATCTTTGTTAACCCTGGAACAACATTGTCATTAACCAATCAGATTTGAAGAACGAGTTTATAATTTATAAATTAAATTAACTGGTAACACCAGTCACAATTTCCATGAAAAATGCATTTTACAAAATGTCCGCTGCAAGATATCAAACCACATGCTGTCAATCATCGTCACTAAATTAAGTAGTTTAATCCATTTGTATTATACTTTTTTACAATTCCCTAACAATGAAAAGTCATACCAGTGGCATCAACTAAAAGCTTCGTATTAAATCATGAGATAAATGAGAAAATGTCTGATAACTGAAAAGAAACAGTGGACTAAACATGGGCCTTTTTCATAGATCTTTCGAAAATAGGAAGGAGGAAGTCAGGTGATGTCATCAGAGGGATTTTTTATTCCAAAATAAAAGTCACCCGTTACACCCATGACAACTCCAGGGGATATATATATATATTTATATCTTTAATATAATAAATAATTATTGAAACAATTATTTACATATTTTTAAATATTATATTTGACAATATATTAATATTATTAGCAATATTATAATATTATAAAATAAAGTTAATATTAATTAACAAGTACAATCAGTTTTATGTTAATACATTTACAAATATAAAATAATCCTGTAACTATATTTAGAGGATGAGTGTAAGTGTAAATATGTTGAGGCCTTAAGTTCTGTCTTTAAAATATATTTTTATCATTTTAAATATTTGAATGTTGCAACAATTTTCATATATTTCTACTTATAAAACAATCCTGCAAATATAGCAATTTGAGTTATTAGATGCTGATTAAAAATACTAACATTTAAATATGTATTTATTTATTCAGTTTTATTTTGTCTGCATTTGTTTAATTAGTAAATACCTGAGAAGCGCACATTTCACAATTCCAGTGTATTTTAAATGTCAAACAGCAGTTTTGATATACAGTTAATTTTATGACCTGATGATGTATGACCCATAATTATGCCAAATTGAGTCCTCACTGTTGAGTGGACCACGGCTGTTGCTTGTGCCTGAATGTATGTCCACAGTGTACTGATTGATGAAGTAGGGATCTAGGAAGTGGACTGAGACACAGCACAAGAGTAGTGAGTCAGCTACAACATAACAGAAAGCCCTATTATTAAACCTTCATGCTAATCGAACTGGTTTACAGACACGTTAAAGTGTGATACAGGACCGGTGATGTGCTTTTAGGTTAAAGGAAGGAGAGATTGTAATTGCACGGTTTATGTGGCGGTGAAATACTCATAGATTTCAGCACACACACATAAACTGTTTGTGAAGGTATGTGTTTGCTGCTGAATTGGAGATGAATTCATTCTCACTCTGCTGTAAAGCAGCAGTGCAGCATCTGTCATATGACGCCAGGAAAAGCACAGCGCTCAGCGGGAGCCATCTGTTTCACACGTACAGTACTCTCACATCCAGACCCACCAGTTCACACATACACTACACAACTCCGTGAGAGGTGACCCCATTACACTCTCAGAAATACAGGAGCAGAAGCTGTCACTGTACCTTTACAAAAGGAACATGTTTGTACCTAAAGGCTCCTTTTTAGTACCTTAAAGATACATATTAGTACTTAAAGTGTACATATTTGAACCTAAAAGGTACAAAAGTGTACCTTTTGAAAAGGTACCACCCGTAACAGCCTTTGTACCTTTATTTCTGAGAGTACACTGGACACTTTTGAGGAGTTTGAACGTTTGTTCATGGATAAGTGGAAAGAAAATGTATCTTTTTACCAACAGTACCCTGTGAATATTTTTTTTTTTTACCAGAAAATACTTTCAGTTTCTCTAGTTCAAAACGACACCTTTAAATTATATAGATATTTGGTAATGAATTGATTAATTGTGATTTTTGGGTTAAAATTGTGTCTACACCAGATTGTTTTTAGTGTAAAGTGGCCCTAAACAGTATTTTGTTGATTGAATGTCAATGGACAAAATCTGGTGAATAGATGCTTGAGGTGTTAGATATAACTGCTATGTTCATTCAAAACACCTCAATCTCTCTGGAGTCATTCTTGTCTACATCTGCTCCGGCGGTGAAACGACTGATGACTGCTCACTCAGGCCGGGTCTGAGGTAAGACACCAGTGCAGTCTGTGCTGAAACACACCTGTCAATCAACACTCGTGGGCGGGGCCTCCGTCCGTGTGATGTCACACGGACAGACGGCTCGATTTGAGAAAGGGGTAAAGATTTTAATAGATTAAAAATAAAAACACTGGGTGGATTTGTATCATTATAGGGTGGTTGTGTACACACACTGTCAACACACATTTCAGTTCAAACGACTTGTAAAAGTGCATGTAGCATCCGGTGACCCCTTGAATAAATTCAACTATTATTTTCTCTGGTGGACTACATGTAAACATCTTTTATGTGAAATATCTTATTCAGGTCAGTACTAAATAAACTGATCCCTCTTATTTTGGTAAAACAATGAACATTTGGCAGATTCTGCAAGGTGTATGTAAACTTTTGACTTCAACTGTAGATGATTTTTAGGTTTTAAACATCTTCAATACTATTCAAACTATATCTAATACACTGTCAAAAATAACTTTTTAAGTTGTAAGTAAAACATCAAGACCAATTGAATTGCAACAAGATCATATAAGTAGGTTTAAAAATATATATATATATATTTTAGTCTTTTTAGTTAAAAATGCATGTTTATTGTGTTCCTTGCTGTGTCTTTGTGAGCTTTATTAGAAAAGTAAAGCTTACAGCTTTTTTCAGTATACAAATAGAGAAGTCATATTAATACAGTTGTTGGTTTATTATTTGCTTGTAGTTTAATAATTGGTCCTTTTGGTTATGAAGTCACATTATGTATCAGGGCTGAATGAAGAATCATGTTTTAATCGTGATCACGATTTCAGTTTCTCTCGAATTATTAAACAAAATCATCTGTGATATTTGCCTGCTGGTTGTTTATACTGAAAACATTTCATTTTTCTTGCATTGGTAACAAGCTTTCGTGGTTATTTCACAAGATTTCAAGAGTGTAAGTCATCTAATCAGAGTGATTATTTTCATAAATTGATATTTCGGCCCAGTGCTTTAACTAATATACCCAACCTGGCAACCATGTGCATGAAAAAATGATTTCTGTTAAGATTTTCTGCTCAAATGAAGCAGTAGTACAGCCAGTTATGTTTTACATAAATGCCTTCAGCGATCCCAGAGTAAAACTCTCACAGTGAACAATTCATATCGTGTCTTATCTTCATTTCTTTAATTCTTTTCCAGGTAGATAAATCCACATCCTAAGCACCAGGAAAGAGGAGAAGAGAGGCAAACATGCTGGCTAACCTGCTCACCGTCCTCCGAAACTTCACGGAGAGGTACGTTCATGATAAATGTTCATTAATGTTCAAGATGATTATGATAAGATAAATAAAAATGTGCTTGAGGTGCGTTCTCACACTGGAATAATCCTTTTAATGAGTGTTTTTAATTGTTTCTGTGTATCATCGCTTCCTTTTTGCCTCTTAATCTTTCCATCCATGTTTATTAGACCACGATAAGATGCCTGCTCTTTACAAACCTGCAAGAAAGGTGGATTATATTCCTGTTTGTGCCATTAGGAAATGAATGTGTCTACAGAGGATTATTCTCTTTGAGTCACTGTTAGTCTCGAATGAATAATCTTCTTCCCTACATGCTCTCATTCACCCAGTGTAGATATAGTGTATTTAATGCCTGCTAAAAGGCTTTGGCTGTAAATAGTCATTTCTGCGCTAGATTAATCTCAGCTATCTGTTTCTGGGTTATTTTGGATGATTGAGTGAGCTTACACTGATTTAAATTGGCTAAATTAATCGCATAAAACCCTCAACGGATCCGTCTGCTTCTTGTCTGCTTTAAAAACCACTGAAGTACCAAGCTTCATTAAGAAATGTGTGACAAAATTAGATTAACTCTCGTCTTTGGATTCTGATAGATATTTAATAACTCGAAGAGTCAGGTTGATGACTTTAGGACTTTTCTCAATCTTAGTGGAATTTAATTATATTAAAACAAAAAGCATAACGACATAACGACATCCATGAAACAATCTCTCTCCAAATGTAACTTTCATTCTGTTTGGGATTTTAAAGACTCCAGATATTAAACATGAATAAATTGATTTAATTAGCACATGATTTTCAAATTATTGTGGACATACAGCACTGCCAATTTTATATTTAGTAGTTTTTTTAATGTTTCTGCTGGGGTCTATTAGCCTCTCATGGAATTACTGTTTTTACTATTTTTGATCAAAAAATGCAGCCTTGGTGAATAAAATACTATTTAATTATTAATCAAATCAAATCAGCATATTAGAATGATTTGAGAAGGATCGTGTGACACTAGACTAATGATGCTGAAAATTTAGCTTTGCATCAAAGAGAATAAATTACATTTTAAAATAAAACCACATAAAAAACAGTATATTAGTAACACAATATTTTGATCAAATAAATGCATCCTTGATGAGCAGAAGACACATTCAGAAATATTAAAACATTGTATCAACCCCAAACGTTTTGATGGTGTATGTAATGAATGAATGAATGAATGAATGAATGAATGAATGAATGATGCATCTATATAGCGCTTTTTGTGTATTGTTGTACACCCAAAGCGCTTTACAATCATGTGGGGGGGTCTCTCCTCAACCACCACCAGTGTGCAGCATCCACTTGGATGATGCGACGGCGCACAGGACAGGCGCCAGACCAGCTACAGATGGAGAGAGAGAGTCATAGAGCCATTCAAGTGTATGCGCTCACCACACACCAGCTACAGGTGGAGAGAGAGAGACATAGAGCCAATCAAAGTGTATGCGCTCACCACATCAGCTACAGGTGGAGAGGAGAGAGAGTCATAGAGCCAATCAAGTGTATGCTCTCACCACACACCAGCTACAGGTGGAGAGGAGAGAGAGTCATAGAGCCAATCAAGTGTATGCTCTCACCACACACCAGCTACAGGTGGAGAGGAGAGAGTCATAGAGCCAATCAAGTGTATGCGCTCACCACACACCAGCTACAGGTGGAGAGAGAGAGAGAGTCATAGAGCCAATCAAGTGTATGCGCTCACCACACACCAGCTACAGGTGGAGAGGAGAGAGTCATAGAGCCAATCAAGTGTATGCTCTCACCACACACCAGCTACAGGTGGAGGAGAGAGAGTCATAGAGACAATCAAGTGTATGCTCTCACCACACACCAGCTACAGGTGGAGGAGAGAGAGTCATAGAGCCAATCAAGTGTGTCGCTCACCACACACCAGCTACAGGTGGAGAGGAGAGTCATAGAGACAATCAAGTGTATGGGGATTATTAGGAGGTCATGATTGACAAGGGCCAGTGGTGGGAATTTGGCCAGGACACCGGGGTTACACCCTACTCTTTACAAGAAGTGTCATGGGATTTTTAATGACCACAGAGAGTCAGGACCTCGGTTTAACGTCTCATCCGAAAGATGGTGCTTGTTGACAGTATAGTATCCCTGTCACTATACTGGGGCGTTAGGACCCACACAGACCACTGGATTAGCACCCCCTGATGGCCTCACTAACACCTCTTCCAGCAGCAACCTAGTTTTCCCAGGAGGTCTCCCATCCAGGTACTGACCAGCTCAACCCTGCTCAGCTTCAGTGGGTAACCAGTCTTGGGCTGCAGGGTGATATGGCTGCTGGTAATGTAATACTTATACATATATTTTTGGGAACCATTCAGGAAGTCATTTGCAACCAAACAAGATGGAGAGATTATACTTTAAAAGTTACCCTGGTACATACCCTGCTTGATTTTCTATTCAATCACATGCAATATTACAGTAATCATGACCCATCTGCTGTGTTGTTCCCTCCATACCTTTAGGGGCAGCGCAAGCCATTTTTTTCCTTAGGCATAAATATATAACTGCCGCCACCAGTCATGGTAGAGGTGTAATAGCTGAGGGGTGCAGAGAGAGAGATATGAGAATGGAAAGGCCAGCACTTCTGTGTGCCGCAGAGATACGCCATAAACGGATCGTAAAATCTGTAGTGGCCGGATGGGTGCTGAGTGTACAGGTGTAGAAGAACAAGTTGTTTTTATCGTATACATCAATGCGTTTGTGTATGTGTGTACATAACTGCAGGCTTCAGTTTGAGAGATAGCTGCAATTAAATAGAGCATCTATATGTCGTTGTGTAGGGTGGGTGGATATTTCGTAAGTGAAAATTGTTCCTGCAATCACGCATAAGACAAATGTAATGTGTTCTGTTCTAAATGTCATATTGTGAAGTCATTTCTGTTATTTTGCCTCTTCGGAAGTGTTTGTATGTTGTTGCAAACTTGTAAGACTTTCTATTTTCTGTGGCACAAAAAAGTAGACATTTTAAAGAATATTTGTGCTTTTATTTTTCACATAAATAACAAATACCTGAAATAAATATATAATAAATAATTGAAAATGAATTAAAAAATTATAAGAAGAAATATTTATTGAGTAGCAAATCAGCATATGCTAATGATTTATCACAGAAATAAATTACTGAAAATATCTCCTCTCTCTCACACACACACATACACTCCCTCTCTCTCACACACACACATATACAGTTATGATCACACACACACATAACACTCTCTCTCTCTCACACAAATCTCTCTCTCTCTCACACACACACACTCTCTCTCTCTCACACACACACACACACACACACACACACATACACTCTCTCTCTCTCTCTCTCTACACACACACACACAAGTTTACACACATTAAGTTCTCTCACACATATACACTCTCTCTCTCTCTCACACACACATACACATCTCACACACACATAGATATCAATATCCATACAGTCTTTAAAGCATTTTTTGTTTTGTTTTCACACACACACACAAAATATCTCTCTCTCAGACACACATGAGAGTTGTAGATGATCACACACTGGTCCCTGAAGGTTACAAGAGTCTATGAATGGGAAGAACACAATGTGTGTGTGTGTGTGTGTGTGTGTGTGTGTGTGCGTGCGTGCGTGCGTGCGTGCGTGCGTGCGTGTGTGTAGATTATTAATGATGGTTGGGGGGGATCTTCACTCTGATTGGGGTCAGAAAGGTAATGAAGAGATGCTCTTGTTAGTGTGTGCTCATGGATATGAGTGTTTGGAGGACTTTGTGTGTGTCTGCCGTGTTACCTCACATGTCCATGTGTGGAGGGGGTCAGGAAGTGAATCTGCATAATGCGGCAAATAAAACTCCACTGAGTGAACATAATTAGGGTACACTCGGTTGTACTTGAGCTAAAGTTTGAGAGTCTGTGTCGAGAGTCCACAGATGTGTATTTAGGAAAGGGTATCAAAAGCTGTGCCCGAAATAGTTTCCTATCCCCAATACAGTGCACTATAAGTTGCTATATTTTTGTAGAGTGTTTTATTTTTATTACAGTTTGCACATAATTTTACCTTTGTTTGGCATACCATCCTGCAGCACCCCTGCTGTTTGTACAACAAGAACAAGTGTGTATTCGATTATAGGATGCTGTTATCCTGCTCTATACCATCCAGCCATGTTTGAGACTCAATCAGATGTGTATCTGAGATCACCAGACCTGATTACAACAAACAAATGGAGCCCGCAGGACTCGCCAAATCCTCCTCTCGCGTTTCCTCTTCTCTTCCTCCTCTGTTTTTTGCTCCTCACCATGTAGGCTTGAAGCTATTCTTTGTGTTTTCCATTTTATTTGTGATGTTATGTGTTTATTGATTGGCCAGTAGCGTCTAGACCTGAATTGATTGAGGTCTTTTATGTCTCCATAGTGGGGTTATATTGGAGCAGCATGACTGGTAATGATATTAGCTGTTGTTTAGGTTCGCGAACACTCCCACACATACAAACGCACACACATCCAAGCAAACACAAAGAAACGTTGACTCTTGCTCATGATGCCCCAAGAGCTTTGGCAGGAGGCGGTCCTGCAGAGGTCAGTTGTGTTGGCCTGTGCTGGCTGTCAATCAATACTTTGAGTGGTCTGCTGGCCTGATTCCTGGTCAACAGATAGAGTCTGGAGAGGACAAAGATGCTCTGAGAGATCATTAACATTAGGCTAAATTAAAAAATGCTTGCCTTTGTAATCTTTTATCAAAATATAATAAATTACTCCTCCAACTTTCCTTTTTCAAGGATGTTACTTAAGGCCAAGTAAAATGATAATCAGTTAATCAAGCCAAAAAGTTGTAAGTAATGTTTTCCAGCTGAGATCAACACAAGTAACAACTAAAAAAACTAAAAACAAGCAAAAAAAACATAAACTTCATATTATTACTTCACATACAAATTATGACTACAGGGGCAGATTATAAACTTATTTTGGTGCAGTTCCAAATACAATGTTATGGCCTCAAAGCACGTTTATCATACTGCATGATGTGTAAACAAATATATGTTTATATATAGAGCAGAATAGCTCTATATGTTTGGCTTTTCAGATGAAGTAAACTTGCTCGGTAGCACACCTGGTACTGCCCTGCATGGCACAAATCCCTTGAAATACGGATCGCAACACTCAATAAAAGAATTAAAAGACTTGTAAAAGCAACTAAAATGTCATGGTTCCTTCAGCGAGTGTTTTTATGTCACGGTGGCTTTTGTTAACACTATTGATTAGGTTTAGTGTAGGGGTTTGTGTAGGTCGTACATTATTCTCAAATGCAATAGAGTGGTAACATTTCAGTGCCACTCACCAGACATTTAATTTCTAAACTGACAAAATATGCAATGTAATTGTCACTTGTTTGTTTCAGTTTAGTTCTTGTTCCCTGATTAGATCATTCTGCTCCCTCTGTGTTTGGTTAATTATCTCATTAGGTCTTTGTTTAGATCAGGTTTCATAAGTCCTCATTTCTCCCTCAGTCTTTGTCCTATCTCAGTTATGTTTAGATGTGTGTATGCTCCACGTGCCTGAGTTTGATCATTAAATATAGTTTGTTTCTAAGTTTCCTGCGTTTCCTGTTTGACACACCGTAACAGAAGATCGGACATATTTAAATGGATGAATGAGCCAAGTTCATCGCCGTGGCTCGGACGCTCTCCTATGCGATGGCATTCGTGCCACTCGCCCTTGCCAGCTCCCTCGACGGTGAGGTCCTTATCACCCTGTTCCGGCTCGGGATCACGTGTCCTATCTCAGTTATGTTTAGATGTGTGTATGCTCCACGTGCCTGAGTTTGATCATTAAATATAGTTTGTTTCTAAGTTTCCTGCGTTTCCTGTTTGACACACCGTAACAGAAGATCGGACATATTTAAATGGATGAATGAGCCAAGTTCATCGCCGCGGGCTCGGACGCTCTCCTATGCGATGGCATTCGAGCCCACAGAGTCTGCTCCAGAGCCCTTCCTGTCCGGGAGCCCACAGAGTCCGCTCAGAGCCCGCTCCAGTCCGGGAGCCCACAGAGTCCGCCTCCAGAGCCCGTTCCTGTCCGGGAGCCCACAGAGTCCGCTCCAGAGCCCGTCCTGTCCGGGAGCCCACAGAGTCCGCTCCAGAGCCACAGAGTCTGCTCCAGAGCCCGCTCCAGTCCGGGAGCCCACAGAGTCTGCTCCAGAGCCCGCTCCAGTCCGGGAGCCCACAGAGTCTGCTCCAGAGCCCGTTCCTGTCCGGGAGCCCACAGAGTCTGCTCCAGAGCCCGCTCCAGTCCGGGAGCCCACAGAGTCTGCTCCAGAGCCCGTTCCAGTCCGGGAGCCCACAGAGTCCGCTCCAGAGCCCGTTCCTGTCCGGGAGCCCACAGAGTCCGCTCCAGAGCCCGTTCCTGTCCGGGAGCCCACAGAGTCCGCTCCAGAGCCCCTTCCTGTCCGGGAGCCCACAGAGTCTGCTCCAGAGCCCGTTCCAGTCCGGGAGCCCACAGAGTCAGCTCCAGAGCCCGTTCCAGTCCGGGAGCCCACAGAGTCTGCTCCCCCAGGTGTTCCCCCAAGTGCCCATTCCTCACGAGTGCCCACCAGAGCCCGCTCCCCACAAGCGCCCACAAGAGCCTGCGCTTCCCGAGCACCCCCCTGACTGCGATCTACCCAAGAAAAATGTTTTGGGGGATCCTCCAGGGCTCCGTCGTGGATCCCGGAACGGGCGCTGCCCTCGTGGCCTTCCGTCCAGTTCCCCTATCCCTGGAGGTCTCCAGAGTGCCCACCCGCCCTCCCCATTGGATGTTGGACGGCGCGGTACGCGGTATCGGGAGGGAGGTGATCTGTCACATGTTTGTTTCAGTTTAGTTCCTGTTTTATACAGTAATAAAATGAATCTGTTACCAAGCAAAATCACTTTATGAATCGGGTTTTTAGCATCATTAATGAGTAATTATCCAGCATATATATTAGTATATAACCAAATTATATAAACGTTTTGTGTTGTGGGGTTTTTTGTATGTATGTTTTTTTTTTTTTTTTTTTAACAGTTGAACCAAATTGCTCATGACAATGGCAGTATGCAAATAGCAATACATTGTAAAAATTGAAGCAACAATGGGATTCATTGAGATGCTCTCAGTTGTTAACTTGAACTTTATCTCCTTGTATTGCATTGTCTGGGAGCTGAACCCATAAGTTGACATTGCAAGCATCTTACTCTACTATTTGGACTACAGTACAGAAACACTTTTACATAAAATATGGGGTTTCAAAAGACTTCTAAAGAGAGAAAGTGAGGGAGAAAGTGGGAGGTATCAGTCTGAACTGCATAAATTAAAATGATTTCAGTTCATGCTTGAAAGTTTCCCAGAACAGAGGACAAAGTGTCTCCAAGTTACCTTTGCAGCTTCTGACATGGATGCACATTAAACCTGAAGGCACCTTCTGTGTTTTTGTCTGCTCCATGTTGTGTGTTCCTGTTCACATGCTGGTTCTGCCTCTCCTCCCTCACTTTCTCTCCTCTCTGTTTCTTGTTCTCTCTCTGGCCGGTGAGATAAAGTCACGAAACAATGTTAATTTTAATCCGCAACAGTTATGCTCGCATGCTTTCCTTGCAGTTGGGCTCTGGCACATAAAGAAAGAGAGAGGCATAGAGCTGGGACTGTAACTGTTACCATGCAAATGAACACAATAGGCATTGTATTAGCAGTTTCACAGAAAAACACACAATGGTAAACTCCAACACAAATAAACTACAACAAGAAGAGATGAAAAGGAACATGAAGAAGAGGTTCCAGCAGATCAAATCTCTCACTTTTTCTTATTGGTTTATTTTTTGCTCATGTTGAGTTGCGTTCTGGGTAATTTCATGCTGCCGGATCTCCGGGTAAAGAGTTTCCCCTGCTGGCACAGCAACATTCAATCAATTTTAATAAATGATAGTGGTCCCTAAAGCCCAGAATTGAACCAGCGAGGGAAGTAAAAGCAATGTCAGTACAGTAGAAATGCATGTGCTATTTTTAGACTCACTCCTACTTGGCCCTGTGTGGCATCTGCAGATCCTTGTCTGTTAACATCAGTGCTCACAATTAATGAGATGAGACATGAGCAGATATATTAGAAGAGAGAAATACTGGACTTACAGGTGCACCGTCATTGTTTTTCCTGATTAAGAAATATTTTCTTAATATTTGTGTGTGTGTGCATGCGTGTGTGTGTGTGTGTGTGTGTGTGTGTGTGTGTGTGTGTGTGTGTGTGTGCGTGCGTGTGTGTGTGTGTGTGTGTGTGTGTGTGTGTGTGTGTGTGTGTGTGTGTGTGTGTGTGTGTGTGTGTGTGTGTGTGTGTGTGTGTGTGTGTGTGTGTGAGAGGAGCGTGCGTCGTGTGTGTGTGTGTGTGTGTGTGTGTGTGTGTGTGTGTGTGTGTGTGTGTGTGTGTGAGAGTGCGTGCGTGTGTGTGTGTGTGTGTGTGTGTGTGTGCAATCCCTTTAAATCAGGAAATATGTTTACTTGAAATGCAATATTAAGATAGTTGAAGTATTTTTCACAAATATCCGTCAGTGAGGTATGAAAATGTGTTTTCCTTGAGCCCCTACATTGACAAATATTAGTCCTTGTTTTAATCATGAACGTGCTTCATTTGAATTAATTTCTCAGAAAACAAGACCTCTTATCTTTGCTAATTTTCTTTTCAAAGTATCTTAAGAAATGTGTTTATTTGCACTGGAAAACAAGACATAAATTCAGTATTTTGTTGCTAATGCAGCTAATTTTCTGCTTTTTAGACAATTACATTCAGATAATAAATTGGCATGTTCTGTTCCCTTCGAGTTGATCTTTAAATGGGCTTAAAAAGTCTTAAATGGACCTTCATAAAACCCACAGAACCCCTGATGAGCACTCACATGAGATGAAGACTGAGATGAAGAAACCATTAAAACACCATAAAAGTATGAAGGTGGCAGAATTGATTTCATTGCACTTCCTAAGGAGGCCATTTGGTTCATGAGAGAAACTAAACCTCTCACTTTCTCCTCTCTCCTTCTGCTCCGTTGATTCCTGTTACCTGCTGTTTCCATCGCAGGGTTTAATTTATAATTGATTTAAAAGGCAATCATACATAATTCATTTCTGTTTGCTAATGAGGCCTAAAAGAAATTGACAGATCCAGTTGAGTATTAGTTTTCAGTTAATTGACACCTCCCAATGAATACCGGCTCATGTCTGGACCCTGTTTTATTATTGATAAGCATTGATTAACTTTGATACAGACGCACAGACAAGTCCGTGTGATGCAACTTTGGCATAACAGAGTCATGTTACTGTGATCAAACATGATCTCATCATCTTCTCTCTCTCCTTCACAAGTTAAGCAATAACAACCTTCATGAAGAGTTTCTTCTCTTCTTTTGCACTATTTATGAGAGTCATAATTGCTTCTGTAATGAGTGCAGACATGTGACGTATTCACCTACATCAGAAATCATCTTAAAGTGGGAATGCACACAATATAGATAATATACACTCCTGTTTAAAAGTCTGGGATCAGTACGATTTCTTATTCTTATCAAGACTGCATTTGTTTCATCAAAAATACAACAAAAACAGCAATATTATTACACTTTAAAATAATAGTATTATATTTTAAAATACATTAAAATATAATACTATTTCTGTGGTACAAAGCTACATTTTCATTATTGCAGTCTTCAGGGTCACATAATCTTTCTGAAATCATACTAATATGCTGATTTATTATCAAAGTTGGAAATAGTTTTTGCTGCTTAATATTTTTTGGAACTTGTACTTTTTCAGGATTCTTTGAGGCATAAAACATTAATGTATAAATAGAAAGCTTTTCTAACAATATACTGTAAGTCTTTCACTTTTTTATGAATGAAAAATGAAAATGAAAAGTTATCACTTTTTATGAATTTTACACGCTTGCTGAAAAAACTGTATTTTTTTCACTTTCAAAAATGTAAGAAAAATGACTGACCAAAATTTTGAACAATAATGTATATTGTTACAAAGGATTTCTATTTTAAATAAATATATAATTTGCATGTGTAACAATGTATGGATTTACATCTTTCAGGTATTTAATAGTGCATGCTCTCACGCTCGAGATAGTAACGTTTTTCTTTCAATGGCAGCAGCAATTGTTCATTTATGTGTGTGATTGTGTGTATGTTTGTGTATGGAAGTGATTGATTTTATGTATCTGTCAAGAAGCACAATATGTGGGTGAATGTTATATAGCCGCAGGTTGATTTTACAGTGAGTTGACGTTTTTGGAGTGGTGATGAGAAATATTATTTTGATATAGTGTAATCAATGTTGCTCTATGATAAACATATTGTGAGTGAATAAGGCAGAAGATGCTGTTCTTTCTAAACACTAGCAGCTATAACATGTTTTGTCGTGGCTGTGTTTTCACCAGCCACACTACATATCCTTCCACAGCATCCCGACATTAGGAAGGAGAGCCTGAAGTTTATTTTTAACAAGGTCCCCATCATTTCAGTCCGACCTTAGCGGTTTGTGCAGCACATTTCAGCGCAGATTGTTTTGTGAACCTGTCACAGTGTAACGCAGTCTTTGCATTGGAATGGCTCTAATGAGAGCTGTTACTGCCTCTGCAAGAGTCATTAGCACACTATATGTGACGCATTAAAAGACATACGTAGTTGTTTGAGCTCTGCGATGTGCATAAATGACTTCCCTTATTACCTTACATCAGAGAGGGACTGTTATTGAAGCATGGGGCAGTGCAAACTACACTTGAGCCAACAGCAAACCCACTGTGTGTGAACAGCAATGTGCAATTTGTACAAAATGATTGGAGTAGTCCGGCATTCATCCCCAGAGAGAAGTCAAGTCTGTGGTTTCACCGGAGATCAAATCATGACATTTTCATTACAAATTATGGGCTAAATAAATTAATAGACACTGTATGTGTCGTGATAGATATCACCATCTGTCCCCGGTGGGCTGATTACATTAAAAATAGCAAACATTCGCTTTCTCAAATGTTATGTTTAAATATGCAAATGTGACAAATGCAAATATGCACATTTCCAGAACAGAAATCTGAACATTGGATAAAGCCTGGTTCAAAATGCTGGTTTAATTTTGTTGACATGCAGAGTTAAAGGTTTTTACAGAGGTGATTTTATCACTGCATAAATCAGAAAATAACAGCCAGAAAAACACACACACATTTTCATCATATTTTAAGAATAAAATGTTGTTTCTTCATGGGAACAGATTTGATAAATTCAGCATTACATCACTTTCTCAGCAATGGATGCATCTGCAGTGAATGGGTGCCGTCAGAACGAGAGGCCAAGCAGCTGATAAAACATCACAATAATCCACACCACTCCAGTCCATCAATAAACATATCGTGAAGCCAAAAGCTGCACATTTATAAGAAACGAATCCATCATTAAGACAGTTTAACTTCAAACTATCACTTTTGGTTAAAATATGAGTCTGTAATCTATAATAACGCCTCCTCAAATGAAAAAGTCCATCCTCTGTTGTCCTCTTTTTTTAGAACAGTTTTTGCTTGTAAACGGTGTTTGATCTTCGCATATTTCCTTTCTCGTTCAGATGAGACCACTTTCACTGGAGAAATTATGGATAGAGTACTTGTATTTCACCCGGAGGCAACAATTTAAAATTTAAAAAAGCTACAAACACGCAGCTTTTGGCTTCACAATACACTAACTGATGAACTGGAGTGGTGTGGATTATTGTGATGTTTTGATCAGCTGCTTGGACTCTCATTCTGACGGCACCCATTCACTGCAGAGGAGCCATTGGTGAGAAAGTGATGTAATGCTGAATTTCTCCAAATCTGTCCCATGAAGAAACAAACTCAGGCCCGAGGGGGAGGAAATTCTGAGCATCTCTTTCTCCCCAGGTAGAGGAATCGTGGATGAACTGTTCACATTATGATCAAACATATACATTTAGAAAACAGACAGGGTGAATTTTAAACTCTTTAAACCCTGAAGTGTGTTTTTGATGCAGTCTTTCTGTTATAGTTGTGGGTGTGCAGTCTGTGCCAGTGTAATCTAGAGCGTTCTCACTCTAGCCAGCAGGACCACAGGAGCTGGCATCTCATAACCGCTTTCATGGCAGCTATAAAGCATTTAGCTGAGGAATTACAGTATATTTCACTTTAGCAGCATAGATGTGAAAAACGACTAAAGTGAAAAATGTATTGACAATCAGTGATTTCTAGTTGAAACAGTGTTCCTGGGGATTCATACAATGCAAGTCAGTGGCTACTGGTAATTTGAGAAGCAAAGAAATCAACACAAACGTCATGCCCATAGCTCCTGACTAAACAGGTCTTATGAAGTGAAACGATCGGTCTGTGCAAGAAATCAAACATTATCTACAACCTTTTTATATAATCCAGAGCCCCAGGCCAACTGTCTGTGATGCCCAGTTCACAAATGAATCATGTTTTAGAAGCGGTTATTTCCAGGGAACTGGATCCACCAGCTCACGAAACCATTTCGGACTGAACCATCTGAAACGGTTTGCAGGTTCACTCGATCAAAACACACTTTCAGAGGCCTGACAGTCAGCCAGAATACAGGCGTATCTGATCTTCTGATTCAGCACTTCAGTTCCACTGAACACTGAAGAAACAGTTCGACTCGGAGCACAGACCCATGAGCCGGTGATACGCGCATGCGTCAACCAAGCACTTGAGTGAAGGGCCAAATGAAGGTGTTTATGGATTATCTTTATGTAAATAGCTGAGCTGAGCAAAGCCAGACATGTATTCACTTTATGTGCTTTAAACATGTAAAACATCTATATTTCACACCATCATTGGATGTTTTAATCATATAATTGTGTATGCGTTATGTCATTGTGTTTTAATGTAAATGAACTCGGGAACTGGTTATTTGAAGCAAACTATCCAAAAGAACCGGTTTGTGGGAAAGAATCAGATTTCCCTGTTTGCCTGTGGCTCTGGATTACAGATAATAATGTTGTAAATGATGTTCAATTTCTTGCACAGACAGATCATTTCGCTTCGTGAGATCTCAATATATCCTCAGGAGCCACAGGTATTCATTTGTGTTCCTTGATATGCTTTTTTTAACTCAAGTAGTGATGGTATTTTATTTTATGCTGATTTGGATTTTATGACTCATTAAGGACCACGGTTTCAGATAAAACTCTTCTGTATTGTTATGCCAACGAATGAATGGCTGGAGGGTGAGTAAATTAGTCTTCATTTTTGGGTGAACTATCTATTTATCTTTTAAACCCCAACTAAGCAGGCCAAAAGACAACGGCGACAAGCAATACAGTAGCAATAAGTAGTGATAAAGCGCCAGATATTTCAGAATATAAATGAACATAAGTTGTTTATGAGAAATGTATTCATTTGAAAACATAAGACACATGTCACAAACATCGTTCCCGCTGTTGTGTCGGCCTCATGGCTTTGTTTTTAGTCCCGTTCTAATGATGTGCATTTCAGTCTCATTTCCACAGATCATTAGAACCGCTTCCATATTCCAGGAATGATCGTGTGCCATTATTAGCAGTGAATTATGCCTCTTTTGTATATGATAATGTCCTCTGATATGCCACTCAGCTGTGTCTCAGTTCTAATCCTGATCCATAATTGTTGCATGTATTGCCCTGCCATGCAGGTCGACTGCATTACGGAGCGTTAATTGAATTGAGGAGACCAAACACCTGGTATTTCATTTGGTCTGCATGTTAATTAAGGGACATAATTAAGTTGTCTGAAGCATCCGTTGGGCTAATTACAAATCTGAGTAATCCCTCTGGTTTGGATGACTACACACACACACACACACAACAAACAAATATGTACACAAACATTAAGAGATATAGAAAATAAAGATATGAATAATACCAATGTATAAAGGGCATGAAAGGTGTTGGGTTCTTAGCAATACGCAGGTTGCTGTATATCATGAATTAATTAATGAATGAATAAGAAGAAAATGTGTTCATTTCCAGACCTGGCACAACACATCTTGACATGCCATATCTGAATGTAAATTAATTATATTTGATAGTTTTTTTTAGGTGCTTTTGTCATTTTGTCTCTTTTCTCTTCTTTTTTTCTTGCCGTCCAAGTCTTTAAAATGTCTTAAATTCATTCAATCAAATTAAATGTAGTAAAAAGTAAATTAAATAACTTAAAGTATAATTTTTAAGAGGTCTTAAATAGTGATTAATACATTTCAAAAGACTGACTTAATGAAATAAATCACATATATTCCACAGGCTCATGGTTTGCATTAAATTAATACCAGAGGTGTCACGCCCATTCAACGCGAGGGGCACGTGCCCCCTCAGATATTTGAGCCGAGTGGATTTTGAATACAGTTTCCAAAAGACAATAAATAGCTGAATAATATTTTCTATATTTGATACAATCACACCAGCGTGATTCAATAGTTCAGCGCGTCGTTAAATTCACATCTGCGTTCGCTGAGCCAGAGACAGACGTGTTTATAAAGCGCTGCTCATTACAACCAATCACACACGATGCTGTTGAGCTTATGAATGCAGGTGACCAATCAGAGGCGTTCAGATGAGTCATCGCTAAAATACCGGTGTTTTCTTCACTCGCTCACTGACTGAATACCTCTTTCTGGCGACTTCTCTCAAAAGTGCAGATGTGTGTATGAATATGTAAGTGAGATATTAATTTCACAGTGTGAACAGCTTCAGTGGTTTTAAAGGGAGTTTTAGAGAGTGCTTGAACTCTAGGCTGTCAGTGAAAATGTGCTTTGCTCTCATTGTGAACAATGAAATTGTTCTGATAAGTAGCCTAACTTATATTTTATTCTCATTCAATTTAAAGTCAGTCGTATCAAAAATATGTTATGGCATGACACCCTATATGTATACTTAAGTAAACAGACTGTTTCTTAAGAAAACAGTTTTTATGCATAGTTATTAGACTACATTATAGGCTATTGACCATCATAATCCAGGTGAGAATCGAGATATTTCATAATATAGTTAATGCATTTGGGAAAAAAGTTAATAAAACATAAGTGCTTTTATGGCTACTGTGTGTGTCACATGAACACCCCGTGCCCCTCATAATGAGTGCATGACGCCCTGATTAATACCATGCATAGCCAGTTGATTTAATTGATTTCCATTTCAGTTTCTCGATCACGGCTTAATTTTCTCGAAGTGATGAGAGAAATGTCAAGTGATAATGAGTGCTAGGAAAAGGTTGGAAGTGGAGAGGAAAGTATAATCATAGACAATGGACAGTGAATAAAGATCAGTCAGATGACAGATGTAAAACTCGACAGTCCTGACTGATGCTGGAGAGAGAAGATCTTGGCACAGGTCTGAATGGTGACGCTCTATCACCAGTGGTCTGGAAACAATCCTTCTACCACCACAACTCAGAAGATGTGAGGTCCTCGACGTGATTCACTCTTCACTCTGAACAAAACTGCGGTGAGGTTTGCTTTAAAACACTTAGAAACCACTAGTCAATTTTACACATATTTGCAGAGAAATGGCAAGTAAGGCATTTAATTAAATGCTACATTTTGAAGTAGAAAGACTGAAATAAACAAAAAAATGGTGTAGAAAAATTGATTCGATTTCACAAATAATTACAAAGAAATGGCAAATAATAATCTTTTTTTAATTACAATTTTACGTTTTACAGTGTTTTATTGTTTAACATACTCGAGTAATCTTTATTTTATTTACAACTTTGAAAAATATTTTTCAGTGTAGTATTTTATTTCTAAACACTTTAATAATGTTTTATATTATCTACAACTTCAAAAAAAATTACAATTAGAAAAAAAAAATTAAAGAGACATTTTCTTGTAAAACACACTTAAATATTTAAGCTTTCTTTTATTTACAACATTAAAAAAGTATTGTCTACAATGCAATCTCAAAAAAGGGTGTAAGAGTTGCTTTGAAACAATTCTAATTAATAATTTGCTAGAAAATGTCACAAATGGTTACAATACATTGAATTAAACATAACATTTTGAAGTAGAAAGACTAAAATACGGTAATAAAAAATTAGCGTAGAAACAAAATCCACTCACAAATTTGGATTCAGTTTCACAAATAATTTCAATGAAAAGGCAATGAATTAAACACTGAACAACTGAAATACTATTTATACTCCAGTAATCTTTGTTTTATTTACAACTTCAAAACACATTTTCTACAGTGTGATCTCACAAGAGCGACTCCCACAATCGCGTTTGCGTTAAAAGAAATGATCACAATCAGCGATGCAGGTCGTAACCGTATGAATTATGAGAGATAGCTGATGTGCAGAGGATACAGACACAATTATACATCTCCACGATTAGAATAACAGCAGCCAGAGTCTCAGTAATTATACTGATCAACTATCCCATTAACGCTAATTACACCCACGTGGGCCAAACCCTGTGTGCCTCGTTCAATAACTCAGCTATTTGTGCTCGTTCTCGATTGGAGCGCGTGCGGCGTCGTGTGCTGGATGTACTCTTGACAAAGTGCACTCGTGTCTTTGATGATTTGATGAAAGGCCACGCTTATCTGACTGTAGGATTAGGTGGAAATAACTGTCAATTTAATTACGTTCTCCAGCACAGCTGTATCATAATCCACACACACACACACACACACACACACACACACGCACACACACGCACACACACACACACACACACACACACACACACACACACACACACACACACACACACACACGCACACACACACACACACACACACACACACACACACACACAGACACACACACACACACACACACACACACACACACACACACACACACACACACACACACACACACACAGACACACACACACACACACACACACACACACACACACACACACACACACACACACACACACACACACACAGACACATACACACACACACACACACACACACACACACACAGACAGACGCACACACACACACACACACACACACACACACACACACACACACACGCACACACACACACACACAGACATACGCACACACAGCACACACACACACACAGACACACACACACACACACACACACACACACACACATGTGTGTCATGCCACCTATATCCCATAAATATCTCAGTCGGTGTCACATCCCGTCTTCCTCCTCCATCGCTTCCCCCATGGCCTGTGCCGTGCTCACGTTTCTTTTCATCTGTCTGTGTGTACAGTGGATACTCTCGATTGATTTCCATATCTCTCTCTCTCTTCTGAGTCGCTCGTTTTCACTTTTCTTATTTCTTCAAGGAAGGCTTCTTCACAGTCTTTTGTTTTGAGGCTCAAGTGTTCCTCATCTCTGTCTTGACTGAACTTCTGAGGTTTTCAGGCTGAAGCTGTTTAGTATTCTTTTGCTGTTTGTGTTATTTCCCTCCTCACTTCATCATCTACACAACATCATGGCGAAAGTATTGATACCTCTTTTTCATGTCCAGTCCAATACTTTTTCAGGATTCAATACCAGTAGGCTTACTGTTTTTGATCAATTTAAATATCAATACCTCATTAACATGCTAACTGCTGAAGTGTGTGTGTGTGTGTGTGTGTGCGTGTGCGTGCGTGTGCGTGCGTGCGCGTGCGTGTGTGTGTGTGTGTGTGCGTGTGCGTGTGCGTGTGCGCGTGTGCGTGTGCGTGTGTGAGTGTGAGTGTGTGTGTGTGTGTGCGTGTGTGTGTGTGTGTGTGTGTGCGTGCTTGCGTGCGTGCGTGCGTGCGTGCGTGCGTGCGTGCGTGCGTGTGTGTGTGTGTGTGTGTGTGTGTGTGTGTACCTGGTATTTATCCTGTTATCGGACCAAAAGTCCCCAAAGGATAGTAATACCAGTAAATGTTGACCTTGTGGGGACATTTTTAGGACTCTGTGAAGAAACAAGCTTATAAATCATACAAAATCAAGTGTTTTGTGTTTTGTTTTTATCTAAAAAGAAGAAGGTTTCTTGTGAGGGGTTGGTTTAGGTGATGAAAATACTTTTGTGCAGTATAAAAACCATTACTAATAATAGTATTATGCTGATCAAGGATGCATTTATTTGATCAAAAATAAAAACAGTAATATTGTGAAATATTATTATAATTTAAAATATTTGTTTTCTTTTTTATTTAATTTTAAAATGTAATTTATTACTGCGATGACAAAGTTGAATTTTCAAAGTTCATTACTCCAGTCTTCAGTGTCACATGATCCTTCAGAAATCATTATTATACGCTGATCTGATTTGCTGCTCATGAACATTTCTTATTATTATCAATAATGATATCTTGTTCCTGTGGCTCAGTGGTAGAGCAGTGCAAAGGCTGTGGGTTCAATTCCCAGGGAACACATACTGATTATAAATGTATAGCCTGAATGTAAGTCACTTTAGATAAAAGTGTCTGCATAAATGTAAATGTATCAATGCTGAAAACATTGCTTCTTAATATTTTTGTGGAAACATTATTATAAAAAAAAATACTTTTGTTCAGCATAAATAGCATTAGTTCCAACGGAAATCTTAAGCACAACAAAAATTGTGTGTGTGTGTGTGTGTGTGTGTGTGTGTGTGTGTGTGTGTGTGTGTGTGTGTGTGTGTGTGTGTGTGTGTGTGTGTGTGTGTGTGTGTGTGTGTGTGTGTGTGTGTGTGTGTGTGTGTGTGTGTGTGTGTGTGTGTGTGTGTGTGTGTGTGTGTGTGTGTGTGTGGTGTGTGTGTGTGTGTGTGTGTGTGTGTGTGTGTGTGTCTGTGTGTGTGTGTGTGTGTGTGTGTGTGTGTGTGTGTGTGTGTGTGTGTGTGTGTGTGTGTGTGTGTGTGTGTGTGTGTGTGTAGTGTAGAACTCTTAGTGGTATGTCTGGTAAAATCTCTAATTACAACTTAAAGCTCCAATTACAAATTACTTATCGTGACTAATTGTGCTACAACAGTCGCAGTGCTCTTAAAATCTTATGAACAATACATTTTGTTGCTATATAAATATATACACACTAATTAACAGTGTTCCTTTGGAATATATGTCACAGATTCAGAAATACAGAAAAAACAGAATAACAGAAAAATATTCAGGACAAATATTATAATGAAATGATTGTGAAAAACAGAAAAGTTCCATGCAGAATGACACAAAAGCGCGTATGCGCATGATAATGTGCTTTAAAGCAACATCACTTTTTATAATCACAAGTGAGCGTCGCTTCATGGAAAGCTTTGAGCACAAAATAATGTGACGTGACGTGACTGCTGCAGCGGAAGAGAGAGCTTCTGTCAATGTAAAATCAAAAAATGTCATACACTGTCTGTACAAAAACATTGATGTGTTCTTATAATACTTCGTTATACTTATCGAGCTTAATAGTAACATCCATAATCCAGAGTATGAGACTTGGATTGGCCCTGTCTGACTCTGATCTGACAAAAAAGGTCAATATCATACCAATATACCTACTGAAATCACTACTTAATGAGAAAGAGGAACTGATCGTGTGTCCATGTTGTAGCTCTCTCTGCTGTCATCAGTCACAAGCCCTGCAGGGACAGTTCTGGGTAACGTATGTTAAACAGACGGATGAGAGAGAGACGTCAGAGTCATGCCGCCTGATGCATGTCAGTGCTGTATCAGTGTTCAGTAACACTCGTATCAGTCATTAAAGAAACAGTAAATGTGTCCTCAGAATAATGTCAGGAGAAGCTATGATATGATATCATATGAGTAAGTCACTAAAGAGAAACATTTTCAAGCAGCTTTTAGTGCCTTAAAGCAATGGTTCACCTAAACATAAAACATTTCTGAATATGTTCTCACCCTCTGGCCATTCAAGACGTACATGAGTTGTTTCCTCGTGGCAACAGAAAGAGAGATTTAGCATTACATCACTTTTCTCATTAACGGATGCTCTGCAGTGAATGGGTGCCGTCAGAATGAGTTGATAAAAACATCAAGTATGTCCATAAATAATGTTTTGTGAAGTGAAAGGTTGCGTGTTTGTAAGAAGCAAATCAATTCATAAGGCGTTTAAACTGTTGCTTTTGGCTAAAGTCCATAATCCATAGGGCTGGGTTTTGACACTAATGTCCCGGTTCGGTTCGATTCTCATTCACAAGCTTGCGATTCGATTCAATATCAATTATTTTGGATATATATCAAGTACTGTACACGTGCAAAATTTTCTCAAAGAAAAAGAAACTCTTGACTAATGCTGTAAAATATACATGAGAGTCAGTTGTAGACTATAATATTGAAAGTTAATACTGACAGATTGTTTAGGCTTCACGGCTGTTTAAATTACATTTAATTATGTTTTTATAACAAAAGTTATAATTACATAATATTTCTACTTCAATTCGTTTTTAAAAAGAAACATTTCAATGGTGGCTGTCATAATAAATATAGGCTAAATTAAACATTGAGAACAGTAAAAGTTATAATGAATCTTATATGGGGCATATATTTAGTAAAATGTTAATTTTTTATGAAACTAATGAGTTTATGGTCACCAAACATGTATTTTGCTATTCATAGGATGGAAGTTGTCCTTCGACGTTAACTGAAAACAGGCTAGACTAATCGAATCGATATCGTTTCGTAAAAATGAGAACCGAGTACATTCGAGATATTTGATATCGAGATATCGATATTTTTACCCAGCCTTAAAATCCATAATAATGCTTCCTTCTGAAAATCTCCATCCTCTGCTGTCCTCTTATCAGTTTAGAGCTGTTTTGAACTGTATAAATGTTGCTTTATCTGCACATATTTCTCTCCTGGTTTAGACCAGATGACTTTCTCCGCTGGAGAATATTATGAATAGAGGACTCGTATTTTAGCTTGTTTGAAATCAAAAACATCTTGATGGATTTGTGTTTTACAAACACACTTTACAGGCCGCTAACTGATGGACTGGAGTGGTGTGGATTATTGTGATGTTTATCTCTCATTCTGACGGCACCCATTCACTGCAGAGCATCCATTTCTCCAAATGTATTCTGATGTATAAATAAACTCCTCTACATCTTGGATGGCCCGAGGGAGAGTGCATTTTCAGCAAAGTGTCATTTTATTCTATTAATCTTGACTTGGAAATTGCGGTGGAAAGATGATGTTTTGCATTGCAGGGTGTGAAAATATACTTGAGAGGGTGTTGATGGTTATTGTGGTTGAATTATACTTATTGAGGATGCGGATCTCTGTGGAAAACGTCATCTGTTATGCACTAAAAGCTGCAGACTGAAGTTTAATACACTCTCTCACAGTCTTCATACAGAAAAAATGAACTAAACCGTACACACACTTGTTTATGTAAATGAGAAGCATTTCCATATGAGCAGAAAACAAGACAGTCGTATCAAGCAGTGATGCCAGTGTCCTGCTGTGACTATTAAAACTAAACTTTCTTCTGTGATTATGTTTGTACGTGTCGCTTTTATGACCTCGTGTTGGCTATATTAGTCAAAGTCTGGAGTGATTTTATTTATTTATTTAGAACGTCTTTAATGCTCACCAAGACTGCGTTTATTTAATCAAAACATAATTCTAAATGATTCTAATGAACTGGTTTACTGATCAAGAAACATTTCTTCTTATTATTAATGTTGAAAACAGTTGTGCTGCTTAATATTTTTGTGGCAACTGATTATTTAAAAGTTAATATTCTTCAAAGAATCGTGAAAAAAATGACATGGTCTCCTGAAACAAATCTGTTTCTACATTGATAATAATATGAACCATTAATAATAATTGAGCACCAGTGATAATTAAGCAGCAAATGTGCATATTATAATAATTTCAAAAGATCATGTGACACTGAAGACTGGAGCAATGATGCTGAAAATACAGCTTTGATCAGGGGAATAAATTACATTTTAACATATATTCAAATAGAAAACAGCTATTTTAAATGTCAAAATATTTCAGAATATTTCTATTTTTACTGCATTTTGCATCAAATAAATACAGCATGTGAGACTTTTTCCCAAACAAATTATAGAAAAATTATACTTCAAACGTTAGTAAAATATTTGTAGGCTACCTTTCCAAACATATATTGCATGATCATTTCAAATGAATTAGTGAAGTAAAATGTGATTCAGTTGTGAAAAGAAGAAATGGTGACCATTTACAATGCAAGATATACATTTTGACACACTATATAAGTGGCCAAAATTATTTTCACTTCAAATTTGGACAAAAGTTAAAGAATGCATTATTTAGCCTACCTAAACATCTATTATATATCTTGCCCAGGCAGTTTTTCTATATTTGCTGATGTCGTTCTGCACATGATGTTCCATATTCCGTATAACACACTACATGTCATGAGCTGTGGTTATGCCTGTTTGTCTTCGTTTACCTTTTAACCATTGGCATTGGTCTTTCTCTGCGCACAAATGAAAGCGCAGTGACGTAGAGTTCCCGCTGTTTTGATGATGCCTGACCGGTTCATAGCCTTGGCATTCACTACAGTCTGTGCGCAGCTCTCGCTGGAGATTCCTCCGCTGCGCTGACTGACTGATGCGCTCGCGCTCGCGCTCGGGACAGGGGCACCGGCACGCGCACAGCGCTCAGCGCTCGTGCTTCTGGGATAATATAGGAACATAAGGCTATTTAGTGCTCGGGTTTGTTCCTGGAGGAGTGGCAGAAACCCAGTGCCTTCTGAAAATATTGGGGTAAGTGTGCGCA
The DNA here is from genome assembly GCA_027564155.1 of Gymnocypris eckloni scoliostomus. Taxonomy (NCBI): domain Eukaryota; kingdom Metazoa; phylum Chordata; class Actinopteri; order Cypriniformes; family Cyprinidae; genus Gymnocypris; species Gymnocypris eckloni. Next base: position 11,644,225 of record CM050423.1, on the reverse strand, counting down.
TTTCAACCTTTCCCTCATAAATCACTGTGCTTAATATAAGCCGATCCGATTTCATCCTCTAATTTGCTTCTTAGCAACATAGTTTAACGTTTCGCGGTATTAAAATCAAATTCACTTGTAGTTAAACGACACGAAAAAGACTTAAATCAGTAAACAATAATAGTGCATGGGCTCCATGGGGCATGTGCAAGACGTGAAAAAGTGCACAAGCTGCACGATGTAGCGTGAATGTGTATTTGAACTAGTTTGATTCGCTAACATTAGAATGTTTACTTACAGACTGTTTGTTTAGATTGAAATGCATTGAGCGCCGTGCTGTTTATTCAGCTACACGAATTGTTTGCTCACTCCTCCAGAATGCATGTTAAAGGTAATGTAGTAGAATTAGTGCTCGTGTCTCTCAATGACTGTGTGGGGAAAATAGCTCAAGATAAGGTGTCTTTGAAGATAAAATAACCCATTTATCTGAGGTGGCTCGTGACGTCGCGGAATGCACGCTCGCGTATTGCGCATCTGTTCGCGCGCTGGCTTTCCTTCTTATTTTTATCTCTTTTACAGAATGATCCACTGGTTACTCAAAGGTTTGTTTAAAGACATTTAGTGGGAAGCGTGTAAAGCAGCGGTTCTCCTTTCACCTCAGTCTCTGACCTAAACGGTCAACAGGGTCATTTTAAAACTAACCGCGACAGCGGAATGAATTATTCAACGCGAAGTGTCATTACAGTCTTAAACCTCAATAACCAGATCAAATTAAAGATGAAGCGTCGCCCGGTTTGACCGAACGGGTGCCAGAGAGAAAGAACCGTCTATGGTCACGGTCTGTCCCAAATCTCTACAAATCTCGGAATCATTCATTAACAAAGTAACTGTAATACATTGCGTTTGTTTGTGTGCAAGTACATCCCATCGCTTACATTTGTTTAGATTTAAGCAGTGACCGAACTGACGGACTTGAAACCGGTGCTGTACGCATTTTAACGTAAACTGTTAATTATATAACTCATATATATGTCGTGACATACTCATCCAGTCTCTGTGACACTTCTGGTCTCTGTTAACAGAATAAAAGAGTCAGGTGAACGCCTCGCCCTTGTCCAGCCAATCAGAAAGGTGTACCGCCTGTCAATCATTTTGGATGTTCAGGTTTGTTGACATTTCTTTGGAGACTCGTTTTTTATGGCTGCATAAATTTGGGCAATTACATTCATTGTTAATTTAAGAGATGCTTATCAAAATCAAGGGCTTAGTGTGTGTAGCAAATAAAGGAGTGACGTTACTTCAACCGATGTATTAATTCACGTTTTATTAATACGTTTTTCCATTAGTTATGGTGAAAAACAGTCAATTTTACAGTCAAATTAAACCACATAAAAACTCCAGAAGTATATGTTCATATCAAATCCCCGCATTTGCATAAAGTTCAACTATTCTCATCCTTTTCATGTCGCCAAAGGTCACTGTTTGTCTTGCCACGAGAAGTCACCAGCTCTCAATGCAAATTGAGTTCACTGCTGGTGTAAACAGGCTTAAAACAGCATTTGCATTCACTTCCCAAAGCTGTGATTGACAGCCTGGGAAAATTGAATTCACTTTTGACAGGTCATCATGAGCAAAACGCACACGAGAGTGTGTATTTCACACATGTACTCTATATATTTAATAATGTTTCACTCTACGCACCATTACTGCCCTCCGGCTATAAAATGTTTACAGCTTTTCTGTTGATAAATAATAAAGAGCGTTCACGTTACCATCGACGCGGTTCCCATAAAGACTGGAGCCCCACGACACATCCAAACGCATCAGGCAGCTGCGCTCATGTCCTCGAGGGATCATGTGAGGATTTTTAACATCTGTTTTCATTCAGCTGCAAAGCAATCACAAGAGTAGTGCATTCGATAGCCGTCAAATGGCATTTATGGGTTCGTGTCATAACTCATTGCATTAGGAGAAAGAGTTCAATCTGACACGAGCTGCTCAAATGAGTGTCTGCTGTCTTGGAAATGCTACAAATAGTAATGGTTTTACAGTAAACATAGCTAAAATTGTGACTTCTCGAGCAATGGGAACGGATGTCTCTTGAGGGGATCTTTCTGTTCATATGTATTATATTTATGTGCATTAAACAAATGTGTGCAGAGATTCTGTTGCTTAACTCAAGACATCAATACCAAGGATAACTTCACACAGAAAGCGTGTTTGTGTTTAAAAACATTTAAATGTTTCTACATTTAAAAATGCCTTTTGCATTTAAAAACTAGTTTTTAAAGCTTGCAACATGAGTGCAATGGTTAAAGGCATCATCTAGCATGTGTTGACATTGGCAAAGCAGTGCAAAAGCGAAGCAAAAATGCAATTTCGTATGAATGGCGCCTTAAGGAGAAAATGCAGACTCGTCATTAGACTAAAGGAACTGTGACCAACTGACTACACAACTCAAGCTGACCCTTCATGCAGGGCTTGCTTCACTAGAGAAATGTACTTCCGCCTGTCTGAATATTCCTGGAATTCATCATTATAACTCATGAGATGCTTCATTTGATTTAGATATAATCCTGCTGCAAGCGGTTTTATAGTGATGGTGAAAAATGGCATAGAATAGATGATGCCTATGCTTTACATTGTGAAGTGGTATCTTTTCCATGCTAATCGTAATTTGTATCTTGTGGTTTCTATTTCTGTGACAGCTCAATGAGTATCTCGGGTGCTTGTTTGTTTTTGTGCAATATTTAAATATTATAATTTGAGTTTGAATATATTTTTGCATGAAAAAAGCTGGACCTGAGCAGAGCACAAACACACGGCTGTCTCGCTCATTCACACTAATAAATGTGACAATGGATAATTTACTTCAAATCTTGAAACTAAAACGAATAAACTGTGAACAAACGCGTGCACGACTATGTCAGTCATCATATTTTTAAATCATGTTAAAAAATATTTTTTAATTAATTATGTATTTGTTTCGTCACATTTTGTTGTGAGTGCACAACAACAGTGTTGGCTCCGCCCACATGCTCTTCTGATTGGCTGTGATTTGCCATTGATTTTTTTGCATCTTGTACTTTCATCTGGTGTTGACAGACAAATTGCTTGTCATTGAAGTTGCACACAGTGTTTGAGTCACATAGCCACAAACGAACAATTATTGATCATATTGACAAGCTAAGCTCAAAATGAACTAAAAGGACTAAGAAAGAACTGTGTTTTGTCATTAACATGGCTCTCGATCTGCCGAAGTGTTGATTTGAATTGCATTTTTCTCATTTTCAACCAAACCACACATTACAGCAACACAATTGCTCATAGGTTCAGCTATTTTGAGCGTTTAAAGCTAAAAGCTCCCTCAAGGCTCTCAGGCAATCCTCGATTGAGGCCAAAAGATATTCATAAACATTTTAGGTGAATATAGGATGACATCCCAAGAGAGCTCCTCAGAACGAAGCAGTGAAGCTTCTGATGCTCAAGTGTTTGTCTTCCTGGATTGAAAGCTTATGTCATTTGCTTCATGACCTCGAGGAAAGCCCAGCAGAACCAGTCTTTCTCAGGGGTGGCTTGAGTACACAGTTGGGTTAGTGAGAGAAACACATGGAATAAAAACACGTTCGCACAAGTCATAAGTCACAGTAGTGGACTAGTAATTGTATTTTCTTGTTTTGACGTGTTTAGCTTGTTCACAGCATGCTGTGTTCCAGCTGTTAGACAGTGTGTAGCCCTCTTTGAAATGTTACAACCGTGCACGTCATGTCACATGCGTCACGTCTCAAGCTGTGTTTCAGCGTTCTGCCACGAGTTTTGTGTTTTAAATCTGTTAAAAGTAGTCCAGACATTGAAAAACATGTCTCGTCTTTGCTCTCTTCCACTCAAGTCATTTTTGAATGCGAGAACAAGTCAGGTATCATTCGGATAAACCACAGAACAAATGATTTAGTAAGAAGGTCGTTTTAACCATCGCTAATGTGTTTTACAGTCCATTACAGAAGGCGCTTGAAATCTTTTATTAAAGATAATATAGAAAAACTCAAGTTTTGAGTTTACACTGGCAACGGTTCATCATTTAGCGGCATGTCATTTTGACCCGCTATTTTATTTTGTCAGCGAAACACAAGAAGACATCTTAGGAGGAATGTTTTCAAGAAAGTGTCTGATGATTTATACTGCAAGCGACTGAAAGACAGAAAACACGGTAAAAGTATCTACTTAAACCTTTCGATGCTTTTATGTCGTAAAACTGCTTTCAAAGTCTTACATTTTGTGGCTCCCAAGTGTCATTTGTGGTTGTTGTTTATTTGCTTGATTGAACGTTTTTAATGGTGATTTAATTTAATGAACAGATCGTTTAATGGTCCTTTAGTGCTTTTTGCTCTTTGTGAGGTCGACAGTATTACTCACTGTCCATTTAAATGCAAAAGAGCAGGTCAAAATCTCACAATTGAGAGAAAATAAAACAGTTTGGAACAGCATGAGAGTAAGTAAATGATGACAGAATCTATATTTCTGAGTAAACTGTCCCTTCCACATGCAACTCGGTTGTGATCTCACAATGAACCCTGACCAGGGACCAGCCGCTGCTGCCAGAGATGGAGAGCACGTACATACTGCTGGGAAAATGAATGAACAAAATACGGGTTCATTTCTAATCTAAACAAAAGAGGTTCATTAGTCTGCGTTCAGGGAGCTCTGATAGAAGTGCTCTGGAGCAGAAGAACATCACTGCACACTGTAGGACTGGCCGTGGTGTTTCATCCTTAATGTATCTCCAGAAGTCAATTCATCTTGACAAATTTAATTAAACAGTCCATGTTATTTTCCTTCCTTTTTACTGTCGTTATCTACACGTCATTTGCTTCATTTTATTCACACATCCAGACTTCTTGCTAACCCATAGCTCTTCTTCAGACCTAATGTTTTTCAGGAAGAAGCAAATAAGACGTTAGTTATCGAGTGCAACGGTCAGGTTTTGGGAGTAAAAGCATTCTTTTGTCTTGATTTTTAACGACAGACCCACTGTGAGTTCTGAGGTTGTAATCAATGGTAAATGCTTTGTTGAAGCCATCCATTTACACTAATTCAACTTAAAAAACTATTGATTAAAGGGTTCACCCAAAAATTACAAATCTGTCATCCTTTCTCACATCTTGCCCACTTGTCATTTCAAACCTGTATAAATGTGTTTCTTCTGCTGAACACAACAGAAGACATTTTGATGAATGCTGGTAACCAAACAGTTGACAGTAGCCACTGACTTGGAAAAAAATGCAATGGCTACCATTAATTGTTTGGTTCCAACATTTATGCATTTAGCAGACTATTTTAGCCAAAGTGACTTACTTTGGATAAAAGTAAGTACTATTATGTATAGCCTTTGGATTCAGGCTATACACATTTTTTTCCAGTATACGTGTTCCCCTAGGAATTGAACCCACAACCTTTTGTGTTGCTAATGCAATGCTCTAACCACTGAGTCACAGAAATCATCTACAAAAAAACGTTTAGTGT
>CM050423.1:11521226-11633726 GCA_027564155.1 Gymnocypris eckloni scoliostomus | reverse complement strand
ATAAAAAAATTAATTGATTCGACATTTAAGACTTCATTTTACATTTAAATGGCACTTGTCCTCCATAGTTTTAAACTTTCCAGCTAAATATGAATTTTCAACCAATTCAATTCAAAAATGTGTCTGAAATAAACAAAACATTATTTACATTGAAATGAAATGCCATGAAATCTGATATATTTTCTTGATAAAATCACACATTTAAATATGGGAACTATTTAAAAATTGCCTGCAGATGTATTGTCTGAGCACATATGAGCGGTTCACCCGATACGGATGTAAAGTGATCTGTGAGTTCAAACATGTATTTGTTAATGCTTTGCCTCTGAAAGAAGTGTGTGTTTGTGTCAGGTGTTGTGCAGTAACAGTGTTCTGGACTCGTCGGAGTACTGGCTGAAGAACGATAAGGGGCTCTGCAGAATTGGGCTCCTGGAGGACCAGCATGATGGCGGCTGCCCTACAGTGAGTCTCTCTCACATATCACACTCTCAGAAGTGCTGAAATCATCCGCACACATATGTCCATAGGGTTGATTAACGGTGCGTGTGTGACTGCGTGGAAGTGTTTATATTGTGTTCAGCCTGCCACTGATAAATGTGCTCTTGATTGAGGTGATAATGTGGAATGATGTTGGCTGTGGCAGAATAATATATGCAGTAATTCCCTGAACTGAGAGAATACATTTAGCTGCACACGGATGACAGCTGCACTAACTGTAGGATGGGATAATTAGAGTCTAATGACAGATTTTATACCTCACTTTACTTTAATGACAATTTCTTGTCTCGTGTAAAGAACGGATCTGCACACATCTCGATGTGCATAACATTATGCCATGATCACACTAGCATTTCTGCTCTTGGGGATGAAACGCTACCTGTCTGATTATCTGCCTAATGCTAATTTTATGGAAATTCAGCGCTAGGATTGTTCAGTGTCGCAAGTCTTTCCTTAATTGTTGTTAGGTCTGGAGCATTTTACTAGAATTCAGCTAACTGAAATTAGCCATTTAGTTTGGGAGACGCAGCAGACTTCTTTAAAATATAGTGTAGGTCTACGATACTCAGCTCTGATTGACTAGAATGTGTGCGTTATTTCAGCATCCGTTTATTTTTGACAAAACTACTAAACAAAAATATCATGCCTCCTCACTGACAGCTGTCGGTTTTTTAGAAAAACTGTTAAAAATTGGATCAAGATTTAAAAAATTGTCAACTTATTGCAGACAACTTGTTAAATCAACTAGTTCTGGGTGCTTCTTCGTGAACCTTTGCGAATCGTTTGTTTGTTTCAATGGTTTAGCGCTCTGTGAACCCATGAACCAGTGTCTATATGTTTTTACCTCATCTCAGACCAATTTGAAAAATGTGTGGACATTTTCAGACTTTTTTCTCACAATTCTGACTTTTTTATATGAATTCACGTTTATATTTCACAGTTTGAATTTTCTTCTTGACCTTGTGAGTCTCTCAATTATGTTTATATCACCAGTGTTCGAACTATACCGTGGTCTTTGGGGGAGCCCACTTTTTTATAATGGGGGTGGGAGTGTTTGTGCGATGGACTTACAATGACTTACAAAGATACATAACAGCTACAAGTGTGTGCACTACATGCTTTATGCAAGCACATTATAGATAAATCACTATACGGGATTTACCCTATTATACCTTATCGACACGAATTGACAGGTGAAACAACAAACAGCCACCCACAAATAGTGTATAAACCAAACATCAGGCTGTCTTTGAGTTCACATGAACAAAATGTTACTTGTCAGGCTACAGAAGAATACCATAATTCCTCCGTTCATTTGGGCCTAAGTCATCGAGAGTCACACTTATCTACATAACAACCCAGCCACAACACATAATTGCGAATAACATGCCTTACCTTAACACAGAATCAACCACAGAGGTCTGGGGATCAGTGAATCGTCGTGCTATTAACGTCATCACTACACAATTTCTTAGTAAAACCAAAATGAATTCATCCGCCTTGTTCTTTTTTGCCATGGTGGCTATATGATGCTATATGATGCTAACTGCAGAATGGATTTCAAGGACTTTGTGCAGATCAACAGCCTCTAACATTTATATTTGTTCTACGAATCTTTGAGTTAACATACTAAACATGAGTGGAATTTGCCCCGCAGCGCCCCCACACCTTGATGCTCATGACAAGAATATCATAGTTATCTTTATTTAACTGAACTAGGTTTAAATCGGCGTTATGCATGAATTAATAAAAAAAATTGTGCAATTTTATACATAATAATCCACGATGATCACATTACACAAAACTGAAATTGCATGTCAAAATAACACATTGTCAATATATTTCAGACCCTCAAAATTTCACAAATCATGTTTTCAGGGGAGCCCAAGTCTTATTGAGGGGAGATGAGCTCCCCCGTAGTTCGCACCCTGTTAATATCACCAAGTTCTCGTCAGTCCTCTATAATACATTTTAAAGCTATTATTTCAGCTTTTGGGAATCATTTATTAAAGATACAATATTGATTTGATTGAAGTGATATTAATCTTTAACTTATGATTTATACCTTATTAACGACTCGTCCAGTGACCGTTAACATCAGTATATCTTTAACAATATAGTTTATCTTGCTTCGTGGCCAACAATAAAACAAACAAAATTAGTACTTTAATCATCTTTTGAGCTAGGTAACGCGGTCTTTGGCAAATAGTTTAAAACTTGAAAATCACATCACAAATTAATTTAGCAAATTCATACATTTGTTAACTGTTATTCTACAATACATGGACTAAACCTAAACACATATACACACACATATGCACACAAACGCACCCAAACACACAGGACAGGAGTTTTGCGGTTAGAAGAAAGTTTGTCTAGGTAGTCTAAGTCTATCTATCTGCGAGGTAGATCACAAGCAGATACTTCGCTATCCTTTCTGCATACAGATCAATTCACTAGTTCCCAGCAACAATAGATATTTGTTTGGTCTACTTGCTTTCAGTTGAGTTGGACAGCTGATCTGGTGTTTCCGCGTGGTCGATGGAATCCTCCAGGACTGATGGTTGCATCATTGCATGATGTCACTGGGGAAACCCTCTTGTGATTGGCGGTTGCCTGGTTCCTTTGTGATGGGATGACACTCTTAGGAAGTTTGTTTAGAGTCCTTACGGCTTCAGGTGTTCTAAAAGTCTAAAAGGCTTCAAGTTCTAAAAGTCTTTGAGTTCTTTAGATGGTCAGCCTGATGGTAAAGGCGGAGACCGCTTCCCGGGGCGATCAGTGAAGACGCAGAAGTTTCAAGCAAGTCAGCGAGCAGCAAGCGAGCAAGCCTTTGTTTCTCTGGTTGGAACTTTGGAGGCATGTGTGGATTCTCACCAGATGGTATATGACTGAGACGCTCCACAGCGCAATCAAATGGCCAAACCGAAGTTTCAAGCGGACCAGCGAACGAGCAAGCGAGCAATGAACAAAGCTTTTGTGTCGATTTTAAACGGCCCGATTTGGAGTCCACCCATGGGCGACTGTCCCAATCAGATTGTTCTTGTGGGGCAGAGCCCAAATACTTCGTATTCCAAATACGAAGTTCCTTTCTTCTGTGTTTATTTTATGGGTCTCGTGGGTGACTAAACAGAAAACTAGACAATCTGTGTGATCATTTATATATTTTTTACTACCCCAGATGGCTGAGAGACAGTTCCTTGGGTTCCTATAAGTACTACTTTGTTCTGGAGTGTATTTAGGTCGTTTCTCTCTCGATAAGACCCTACACCTCTGTCGTGTGTGTCATGAGTTCCTGCCTCTTGTGTCCTTATTTGGTTTGTTTCCTGTCCTTGTTAAGTGTGATTATCAGTTAATTATGTCCCAGCTGTGTTTTGTTAATCATCCTGTGTATTTCTATTCCTGTCTGTTCAGTTTGATTTCGTCTTGTCTTGTCTTGTCTTGTCTTGTCTTGTCTTGTCTTGTCTTGTCTTGTCTTGTCTTGTCTTGTCTTGTCTGACCCTGCCTTGTCTGACCCTGCCTTGTTTGGAGTCATTATAGACTGTTTATTTGAGTTACATCCTCGTCTGCGTATTCCTCGATCCTCCCTCGTGTGTGTCCCTCGACAGTTCTGTGTTTCTTTCTTGAAATCTTGAAGTTTACTGTAGGTCTCGCAATTCTGACTTTATCAGAAATTCTCAGAATTACTGCATGTATTTATATTTTTCTTCTCAAAATTGATAATATATTGACGTTTTATGTAATTTTTTTCCAAAAATCTCATAATTTAGTTTTTATTTTAGGTGCACTTTTTTTTTTTCTTGTTTGTTTATCTGTAAAAAAAAAAAATCTTGCATAAAGTTCTTCTAACAAATCTAAAAAAAAAATTTTTCATAATAATTACAGCATAATTATTTCAAGCTGCAATTCATGCTGGAAACTTGAAAAACAAAATTGTTTAACATTAAATTGTTTGTTCAGATGACTTAGTTTTGGACAACATTTGGACAAGTTTTAAACAAATACAGTTGTTAAAAAAAAAACATTTTGTAAGTTGGATTTGCAGTGAAATAAAAATCTACTTAGCGCACATTGAAATAAAAAACAGTACTTTTTAATTGCTCAAAGTGGGGCTGATGACGGCTGGTTCTGTAGCCAAAAAAACACAACCCGTAATTTGTGATGGCAGAAAATCGCATAGCATGTTCCGTATCAGTGCGCTGGGGTGGTCAGACTGTGACTCTTCCGCCTGCAGGCTCAGGTGCAGTCAGAACAGGTTTCATCAGGGCTGTGCTGTTACTACACTGATGTCACACATGATGTTCCTTTAACACAAAAGCTTTGCACAGGGAATCAAACCCACACACACCAGCTGGCACTGAGATACTAATGCCAGCGTTGAGTGCCAACATTACACTCAAGTAGAGAGAGAGGACGTGAGAAAGACACACTCTAAAGAAATTCAGGTGACACATTACATAACTTAAAAAATGCATGGTTGCAATTTAATTCTGTTGACATAATATTGATCAACTTAAATGTTGAAATTAAGTGTAGTAACTTTACGTGTTTTTTGTAATGCTGTCAATCGATTTAAAAACATTTATTAATCAAATTTTATTCAGAAAATAATCACGGTTAATCATGATTAAAACGACCTAAGCTTAAAGTTTCTAAAGCTGCAGTTTACATTTACATTACACGCTTTTATCCAAAGTGACTTACAATTGGGGAATACATAAAGTGATTAATCTTAAGAGGCAAACAGACAGAGAAAATGCCCCTAACACCAAGTCTCAGGCATTGTTCAAATAAATACAAGCTAGCAAGGGAGAAAGAGAAAGAAAGAGAAAGAGAAAGAAGTTTTTATTTTTACATTTTTTTAGTTCAGGATGAAGTCAAGTAGTGTTGAAAGAGATGAGTTTTCAGTTGTTGCTTCTGGAGGGGATGTAGATTCGTAATAGTGAGGGAAGTAGGCGGGGCTTCTGGAGGGGTGTAGATTCGTAATAGTGAGTGGAATTAGGCGGGGCTTCTGGAGGGGATGTAGATTCGTAATAGTGAGTGGAATTAGGAGGGGCTTCTGGAGGGATGTAGATTCGTAATAGTGAGTGGAAGTAGGCGGGCTTCTGGAGGGGATGTAGATTCGTAATAGTGAGTGGAAGTAGGTGGGGCTTCTGGAGGATGTAGATTCGTAATAGTGAGTGGAAGTAGGAGGGGCTTCTGGAGGGGATGTAGGTCATTATAGTGAGTGGAAGTAGGCGGGGCTTCTGGAGGGATGTAGATTCGTAATAGTGAGTGGAAGTAGGTGGGGCTTCTGGAGGGGATGTAGATTTGTAATAGTGAGTGGAAGTAAGCGAGGCTTCTGGAGGGATATAGATTTGTAATAGTGAGTGGAATTAGGCGGGGCTTCTGGAGGGATGTAGATTCTGTAATAGCGAGTGGAAGTAGGCGGGGCTTCTGGAGGGGATGTAGATTCGTAATAGTGAGGGGAAGTAGGCGAGGCTTCTGGAGGGATATAGATTCGTAATAGTGAGTGGAAGTAGGTGGGGCTTCTTGAGGGGTTGTAGATCGTAATAGTGAGTGGAAGTAGGAGGGGCTTCTGGAGGAGATGTAGATTTGTAATAGTGAGTGGAAGTAGGTGGGGCTTCTTGAGGGGTTGTAGATTCGTAATAGTGAGGGGAAGTAGGCGGGGCTTCTGGAGGGATGTAGGTTCATAATAGTGAGTGGAAGTAGGTGGGGCTTCTGGAGGGGATGTAGATTTGTAATAGTGAGTGGAAGTAGGCGAGGCTTCTGGAGGGGATATAGATTCGTAATAGTGAGTGGAAGTAGGCGAGGGTTCTGTAGGGGATGTAGATTTGTAATAGTGAGTGGAAGTAGGCGAGGCTTCTGGAGGATATAGATTCGTAATAGTGAGTGGAAGTAGGTGGGGCTTCTTGAGGGGTTGTAGATTCGTAATAGTGAGTGGAAGTAGGAGGGGCTTCTGGAGGAGATGTAGATTTGTAATAGTGAGTGGAAGTAGGTGGGGCTTCTGGAGGATGTAGATTCGTAATAGTGAGTGGAAGTAGGCGGGCTTCTGGAGGGGATGTAGATTCGTAATAGTGAGTGGAAGTAGGCGGGTCTCAAATGAGCTTGAGAAACGAGAACAAAACCTCATTAGTTCTCACAGGTCATGCTTTCAATTAACATATTAGTTGTGCTCTGTATGTGTGCAGTGATCAATATTTATCTGAATAAAAATCTAAATTAAATCTGTTCATCATTTAAAGCAATTGTGTTTCTTGTCTCTAAAAGACTCTAATTAAACCAATTGATTCATATGGATTTATTTTACGGTGTCTTCATAAAGCGTAAAGGTTTTTGTGGAATGGATTTCAAGGGACAAGGACAGAAATCAGTTAAATAAAATATCAAAGGTAAACAAACGTCTTATGGGTTTGGAAAAACATGAGGAAGAGTAAATTATGAACGTTTTCATTTTGGGTGAACTAACCTATCATTAATGATTTGACTTAATCATAGTTAATAGTTAAATTGTTCAAGACGTTTGAAAAAAGTTTCATATTGAATTGAATAGGGAGCTTCTAAAGCCAGTGTAAAGTAGTATAATGACAGCTCTGCTGTTGATCAAAGCCACAGCCCAATGTATCCCACTTTCACTGCCATTATCAGTAATCAGCTGTGTGTCCTCCGCAGCACATCAGACGTGCTGTAATCATTTCATTCTGTTGCTCAAAATGCAGAAGCAGGAACTTCATGGGTTTCATGAGAATCACATTGGTTGAAGATATACATGCATAGAAAAGATATTGCCTCTAGCCTGATAGTACATTTCACATTACCCATTTCAACTTGTTTTGGTTAGGTTCTTTAACCATATCAAATTATAAATATATTTTAATAGGAATTTTAAAACATAACAAATACTAGAGTTAATACAGATTCAGCTTTATACTGTCTAATATGTCTGTGTGATTTGTGTGTTCAAAAGCTGATCATAAATGCAAACCAAATGAAACCAAAAATGCAGAAATGATGGTATTTGTCTCTGGTCCTAACATCAAATAATAAGCAGACATGCATTGACATTCAAAGGTTTTTTGAAAGAAATTAATACGAAGTACTAATTAAATAATAATTCATACTTATTCAGAAAGGTGGCATTCAGTTGCTGAAATGACATCAAAACATTTATCAAAAAATTCTATTTTTAACTTTCTAATCATAGAATCCTGAAAAAAATGCATCACAGCTTCCACAAATACACTGAAAAAAATGATACTAAATTTGACAGGTAAGTGGTTGCAAGCTATTTATTTTAGCTACATTTAATTAAAAAATAAATGTTGAAAGTTAGTCAGCTAAATGTTTTTCAGTGTAATATTAAGCAGCAACTGATTTCAATATTAGTAATAATAAAAAATACTACTTGAGCATTAAATCATCATATTAGAATGATTTCTGAAGGATCATGTGACATTAATGACTAGAGTAATGGCTGCTGAAAATTCAGCTGCGCATCATAAATTACATTTTAAAATTCAGCTGCGCATCATAAATTACATTTTAAATTCAGCTGCGCATCATAAATTACATTTTAAAATTCAGCTGAACATCATGAATTACATTTTAAAATTCAGCTGCGCATCATAAATTACATTTTTAAATTCAGCTGCGCATCATGAATTACATTTTAAAATTCAGCTGAACATCATGAATTACATTTTAAAATTCAGCTGCGCATCATAAATTACATTTTAAAATTCAGCTGCGCATCATGAATTACATTTTAAAATTCAGCTGCGCATCATAAATTACATTTTAAAATTCAGCTGCGCATCATGAATTACATTTAAAATTCAGCTGCGCATCATGAATTACATTTAAAATTCAGCTGCGCATCATAAATTACATTTTAAAATTCAGCTGCGCATCATGAATTACATTTTAAAATTCAGCTGCGCATCATGAATTACATTTTAAAATTCAGCTGAACATCATAAATTACATTTTAAAATTCAGCTGAACATCATAAATTACATTTTAAAATTCAGCTGCTCATCATAAATTACATTTTAAAATTCAGCTGCGCAGGAATAAATTACATTTAAAAATTCAGCTGCGCATCATAAATTACATTAAAAAATTCAGCTGCGCATCATAAATTACATTTAAAAATTCAGCTGCGCATCATAAATTACATTTAAAATTCAGCTGCATCATAAATTACATTTAAAAATTCAGCTGCATCATAAATTACATTTTAAAATTCAGCTGCGCATCATAAATTACATTTTAAAATTCAGCTGCGCATCATAAATTACATTTTAAAATTCAGCTGCGCATCATAAATTACATTTTAAAATTCAGCTGCGCATCATAAATTATATTTTAAAATTCAGCTGCGCATCATAAATTACATTTTAAAATTCAGCTGCGCATCATAAATTACATTTTAAAATTCAGCTGCATCATAAATTATATTTTAAAATTCAGCTGCGCAGGAATAAATTACATTTTAAAATTCAGCTGCGCAGGAATAAATTACATTTTAAAAAGTGTATTCACATAGAAAACGGTTTGTTATTTTTATTGTAAAAAATATTTCACAATAATGCAGTTTTAATTGTATTTTTGATCAAATAAATGAGATTTCTTTTAAAAAACTTAATAAAACCAAAACATTTAATTAATCGTGTACTTGCACAAATGCGCTGAATTAGCTGTCAGACCACTGAGAGTGATTTCACTCAGGGTAACAGGTAACACTTTAAGAGTGTTAAGGGGTGTTGCTTAACCCGTTCATGACCCGGTCTTCTTGATAATTAAAAAGTGTTAATATGACCTTACACACTATCAGTTCATTAATCATAAGCTTGTGTAAACGCACTCAATATCTCTTTGTACCTTTCTTAACATTTTCCAGCTCTTCTCCCTTGTCTTCATCGTCTGATTGTTTTCTTTTTGGTATAAAATCATTCGATTTTGTGTAATCTAGTGTTTTTCTCTCATTTCTGTATAGCAATTAACTTGTGCTTTGATCTCAGCTGGACATGGAGGAATCATGCATCCACATAACCGTGTGTGAGAAATTAATTTGGCATCCATTCTAATTGAGATTATTAGTTGTCATTTAGCAGACAGTTTCTTGTAAAGGAAGAGGACAGAATGCTAATTGCACAGCCAGTCCCTCTGGAGCAGCCTGGTGTTCGGTGTGTTTCTCAAGAGAAGGACTGAGTTTAATGAGTTAAGAAGCCTCCTGTTTCTGGGTCACTCGGACCTGGGATTAAACGTACATCCATTTCATTAGTAGATCAGAAAATAATCCACTAGGATAAAACCCTCCCAGAAATGTTCTTCTCTGATTAAATTCAGTTTGATTATGATGTGTGTGTAACTGATGATGTGGGTTTGGCCGAGAGACAGGGGTCAGCAGCAGGCTGGGGTCAGTTAGGAGGCCGTGTCAGGTTACCGTGGAAACGGAATGACATAATTAATAGCTTCAGTCTGTAATTAAACAAGTCATTTTTGTGAGTGTGCAAATGTGGACAGTGGCTACAGTAAGAAGGTAGAGAATGTGTTATTCTCGATTTGGTTTTATAAGTTCTCACTCTTTAAAAAGGCTCCTGTCATCTTCCCTTCTCTTGTTTCAATCTCATATCCTCTCATCTTCCCCCAATCATCTTCTGTCTTCTCGTCTCTTCTCTCATCACTTCTCCTCTTCTCATCTTCCCCCAATCATCTTCTGTCTTCTCGTCTCTTCTCTCATCACTTCTCCTCTCTCATCTTCCCCAATCATCTTCTGTCTTCGCCTCTTCTCTCATCACTTCTCCTCTCTTCTCATCTTCCCCAATCATCTTCTGTCTTCGTCTCTTCTCATCACTTCTCCTCTCTCATCTTCCCCAATCATCTTCTGTCTTCTGTCTCTTCTCTCATCACTTCTCCTCTCTTCTCATCTTCCCCCAATCATCTTCTGTCTCTCGTCTCTTCTCTCATCACTTCTCCTCTCTTCTCATCTTCCCCCAATCATCTTCTGTCTTCTCGTCTCTTCTCTCATCACTTCTCCTCTTCTCATCTTCCCCCAATCATCTTCTGTCTCTTGTCTCTTCTCTCATCACTTCTCCTCTCTCATCTTCCCCCAATCATCTTCTGTCTTCTCGTCTCTTCTCTCATCACTTCTCCTCTCCTCTCATCTTCCCCCAATCATCTTCTGTCTTCTCGTCTCTTCTCTCATCACTTCTCCTCTCTTCTCATCTTCCCCCAATCATCTTCTGTCTTCTCTCTCTTCTCATCACTTCTCCTCTCTTCTCATCTTCCCCCAATCATCTTCTGTCTTCTCGTCTCTTCTCTCATCACTTCTCCTCTCTCATCTTCCCCAATCATCTTCTGTCTTCGTCTCTTCTCTCATCACTTCTCCTCTCTTCTCATCTTCCCCCAATCATCTTCTGTCTCGTCTCTTCTCTCATCTTTCTCCTCATCTTCCCCAATCATCTTCTGTCTTCTTCTCATCACTTCTTCTCATCTTCCCCAATCATCTCTGTCTCTGCCTCTCATCACTTCTCCTTCTTCGTCCCAATCATCTTCTGTCTGTCTTCTCATCACTTCTCTCTCATCTTCCCCAATCATCTTCTGTCTTCGTCTCTTCTCTCACTTCTCCTCTTCTCATCTTCCCCAATCATCTTCTGTCTCTTCTCATCACTTCTCTCCTCTCATCTTCCCCAATCATCTTCTGTCTGCCTCTTCTCTCATTCTCTCCTCTCATCTTCCCCAATCATCTTCTGTCTTCGCCTCTTCTCATCACTTCTCCTCTCTTCTCATCTTCCCCAATCCTCTTCCTCTCTCTTCTCTCATCACTTCTCCTCTCCTCTCATCTCAATCATCTTCTTGTCTTCTCTCATCCTCTTCTCCTCTCATCTTCCCCAATCATCTTCTGTCTTCTGCCTCTTCTCTCATCACTTCTCCTCTCTTCATCTTCCCCAATCATCTTCTGTCTTGCCTCTTTCTCATCACTTCTCCTTCTCTCATGTCTTTTCTCTTGTTGTTTCTGTCTCTTTTGTCTCGTCTCGTCTCACCTCTTCTCGTCTCTTCTCTTTTCATTTTCTTGTTCTCTTGTTGTTTCTGTCTCTTTTTGTCTCGTCTCACCTCTTCTCGTCTCTTCTCTTCTCTTTTCCTCGTGTCTTTTCTCTTGTTGTTTCTGTTTCTGTCTCTTTTTGTCTCGTCTCACCTCTTCTCGTCTCTTCTCTTCTCTTTTCCTCGTGTCTTTTCTCTTGTTGTGTCTGATTCTGTCTGTTTTTGTCTCGTCTCACCTCTTCTCATCTCTTCTCTTTTCCTCATGTCTTTTCTCTTGTTGTTTCTGTTTCTGTCTCTTTTTGTCTCGTCTCACCTCTTCTCGTCTCTTCTCTTTTCCTCGTGTCTTTTCTCTTGTTGTTTCTGTTTCTGTCTCTTTTTGTCTCATCTCACCTATTCTCGTCTCTTCTCTTTTCCTTGTGTCTTTTCTCTTGTTGTTTCTGTTTCTGTCTCTTTTTGTCTCGTCTCACCTCTTCTCGTCTCTTCTCTTCTCTTTTCCTCATGTCTTTTCTCTTGTTGTTTCTGTCTCTTTTTGTCTCGTCTCACCTCTTCTCGTCTCTTCTCTTCTCTTTTCCTCATGTCTTTTCTCTTGTTGTGTCTGTTTCTGTATCTTTTTGTCTCGTCTCACCTCTTCTCGTCTCTTCTCTTTTCCTCATGTCTTTTCTCTTGTTGTTTCTGTCTCTTTTTGTCTCGTCTCACCTCTTCTCGTCTCTTCTCTTCTCTTTTCCTCATGTCTTTTCTCTTGTTGTTTCTGTCTCTTTTTGTCTCGTCTCACCTCTTCTCGTCTCTTCTCTTTTCCTCATGTCTTTTCTCTTGTTTGTCTGTTTCTGTATCTCTTTTGTCTCGTATCACCTCTTCTTCTTGTTCTCTTCTTTCTCTTTGTCTCTTCTTGTCTCTCTCTCTGTCTCTTTTGTCTCGTCTCACCATCTTCTCTTTTCCTCATGTCTTTTCTCTTGTTTTCTGTTTCTGTATCTTTTTGTCTCGTCTCACCTCTTCTCTCTCTCTTCTCTTCCTCATGTATTTTCTCTTGTTGTGTCTGTTTCTTTTGTCTCATCTCACCTCTTCCTCGTCTCTTCTTCTCTTTCCTCGTGCTTGTTGTTTCTGTGTCTGTTTATGTACCTTTTGTCTCGTTTCACCTCTTCTCGTCTCTTCTCTTCTTGTCTCTCATCTCGTGTCATCCGGTCTCGTTGCAGCAGAAGGCTTGTACAGAGCCACGGAGGTTATGTAACACCCTGAGAGACAGACAGAGGGTGTGTGAAGGGCACTGCATGTAGTGTGACATAACAGTCTATGTCCGCCTGTATACTGACATGTGTGAATGTGTTTTGCACCATTTTGAGATTACACACTAACACACTGATCGCTCAGGAGTATCATCTTTTATTCAAACATTTGTATGTGTTTATGTCTGACTGCAACCAAGCTAACCATGAACCCCGTATAGGACCCTTACAGCTAGCTGAAATAACACCTATCATTATATAAGTCAGTCAAAGATGGTCTAGGAGATTGTGAAACAGAGAGGAACAGACAAGCTGAGCTTGTATGATGTTTCAGTCTCCTCCTGTGTTAGAGGTTTGGTCACAGTACATTTGTCATATCATTTTATTTTTATTTTGAGGCCCGATTTTAATGTCAGTAAAAAGTATTTTTGCTTGAAAAACAATCACAAATTAGGTTTATGTGACACATTCCATCTTCTCTTTGTCCATTTATAATTTACAAGGTTGTTAATTTCTGCTAGTAGTAGATGCTGTAACTACACCATCTAGACCCATAAAGCATCTTTGTCCATTGATGACCTTTCAGAAATAGCTTAGTCACTATGTTCAATATCTTTGCCACTAAACCATCCCTCACCAGCCTCTTTGCAAAGCCTGCAATACATTGTGAGAGATTCATAAAACATTCTGCGCTTAAATGTATTCAGATGTCAGTATGTTCAATTATTTGATCAGAAAGTTTGCAGTGAGCTGTTTTTGCAGTTTAGTTTTAGTAAAATGTACTTTTGAGCCGGAGAGAAGGTGTTCTGAAAGATACAGTGATTTATGATGCGTTCAATGCTTTTTAACCCTTTAAGGCACATCTGGGTTTGATTGTGCAGATTGGTGGTCAATGGACATTTTTGATGTGGTTTCTCCTCGTGTAGTTTCTTGTTCTTGGTTTAATGGTGCAGATCATTACATTGCACTTAGTATTTATTGTGTGTGTTGATTAATATAACTGAGTATATCTGAAATATTCTCAGTTGTGGAGACTTGCATGTATACAGACTAGCATTCATTAGCACTCTTATTTGTTTTGTCTGAAATATGAATCTTCATATATAACACCTTGTACACTTCACATACTCCTGCAAACATTTTCACTAAACATAGAATGCTTATTGCCATTTTAGTTATGCATTTTGATATATGTATAGTGGTTACTGTATCACCACATTTTACACGTAAATGAAGTGGATACTGGGCAAAATCCATTTAGTTTTCCTTATTAAATTGTAATGTTTCATCGGTGGAGCATTATGCATTATTGTCTGAAACATGTCTTTAAATAACATTCAAAAACCAACCTAGTTCAGCTGGTAAGCAGTTTTAGACGCTTCCACAGTAACAGTGTGTGCAACTTTGGAGAAAAAACAACCACAGCATCACTTCCTGTGCTCATTATTCCTTGCCATAAGCAACTATCAAAAATTTCATGAAATGGGAAAATTCCTCTTTAAACAAAACTTTAAAGCAAAATGAGATGAGAGAAAAGAACAGCCAGTTTCTCACAATGATATATGCGCCCAAATGTCAACAAAATGATTTGATTTCTAAGTATTTTAATACAGGGCTTTAACTGGTTAATGGTTGCAGGCAGATCTCGCCTTCAGGATGTGACAGCCATGCGTGGTCATAACCACGGGCACAGATATGAATGTGCTTCTTTACTGGGCGCCTAGTGAACCAAGGCTTGAGACCTCAGACAATGCTCTCACACAACACACACACACACACACACACACACACACAAACACGTATGTCCAAACCACGAGAACCTGAGCTCTCTGTGACGTAACGGTATGTTAAGGGCTCTGATAACTTCAAATGACAGGCCACATCACAGATTTGCCATTGGACAGGAGTGTGTGTCTGCTTTTTCCCTCCTTCCATGCTCCATTTAGAGGCTCAGTGGATGTGAAAGCGCAGATCGTGTGTGTGTGTGAACCCACTCAGTCGGAAATGATAAAGAGCACGTCTGCTCTGTTCCAGTAGTGCAATATGGCAACATCTCAAAACAACATCTTTCCACTCCCATGATCCCCAGCTTTGTTCTTCTATCCGCTTCTCTCCATCCCTTTCCATTATTTTCATTCTCTCTCTCTATCTCAGTGGTGTAGCGAGCGGCGAGGTGGCGGCGCGTCCCAGCGGAGGTCATTTTTAGCCACGGTGGCGAGTGCCTGCCGTCTCCCCTCTGATGATAATGGGTGAAATGAGTTTGTCCTTGGCAAGGACGACGCTCAGCCATCTCTGTCCTTCCATCCCTGTCTCGATATCTCATTCCCACAAGTTCCTCCCCCGCTCTTTCTCAGCCTCCCTCCTCTTTTCCAAGCTTGTATTTCTCTCTCTCCCATCTGTCTTGCCGTCTCCCACTCCAGTGAAGAGGGAAATGTTCTGAGTTGTGAGTTGACCTCTCTAAACCAGCAATTTTGAGGACTCTTGCGGCGTGTGTTGAAGTGAGACAGTGACAGATCTTCTGAACTAGGGTTGTCATATCATATCAAATATCAGTGATAAAATGATGGGCAGAGAAATGAATTGCAAGCAATAGAACCAAGATACAACTAAACAGTGCTGTATAGACATCTAATAGCGATATGAAATTGAAAAAAGTAATCAAATGTACAAAAGCATTACCTGATTTACTGGTAAAATTATAGAGTTATATACTAACACTCAAAGGTTTGGGGTCTGTAAGTCTTATTTTCACCAAAACTGCTATTATTTGATTATAAATACAGTAAAAACTGTAATATTGTGAAATATTATTACAATTTAAAATAACAGTTTTCTATGTGAACATGTTTTATAATGTAATTTCTTCCTGAATTTTCAGCATCATTGCAGTCTTAAGTGTCACATGATCCTTCAGAAATAATTATAATATGCTGATTTGCTGTTCTTTATATTATCAGTGTTGAAAACCATTGAGCTGTTTAATATTTTGTGAATTCTTTGATTAATAGAAAGTTCAAAAGAACAGCAGTTATTTGAATTAATTTGGCTTCTTTTATAAAATTATAAATGTTTATTAATACATTCTTGTGGAATAAAATTCTTGTGGAATAAAATGATTAAAAAATTAATGATTCCAAATTTTGAGAAGGAGTATAAAGATTAAGGGCCCTATTTTAACGATGTAAGCGCTTGGTCTAAAGTGCACGGCGCAGGTGCACTCAGGCGTTTCCGAGTCCACTTTTGCTAGTTTATCGACGGAAAATGTTCGGCCGCCCGGGAGCATGGTCTAAAAGGGTTGTCCCTATTCTCTTAATGAGTAATGGGTGTGTTTTGGGCATAAGGTGCAATAAACCAATCAGAGTCTCATCTCCCATCCCTTTAAGAGTGAGCGCTCACTCCGTGGCCGATTCGTTATTTAAACGTCAGAATTTTAAGGCGCAGAGACTGAACGCATCTCCAGAGAGCAAACGGATCTGCTCATGCGCGAGCAAATAGGTAGCATTTTCTACTAACACGCTCTTTAAATAAAAATATATAATATTGCGCCATTGACTTTAGACTTTAGACCAGGTTTGAGTTGGACTATGACGCAGTCTATTTTCAGTTCCTCAAAACAACAACGCTCCAACAATGCACCTGAACAGATCTCTTTTTTAGACTTGCACCCCCCCATGGGTGCACAAATTGGCGCAAAGGCATTTGCTATTTAAACAACACGATGCAGGACGGGAAAATGAGAACTGCATCGGGCTGAAACTAGCAAAACCACTTGCGCTACACCTTCGCTGCATTGCGCCGGGTGAATGATAGGCCCCTATATTTGCTGACGTTGTCCATGTTTTTTTTCCTTTTTCTTCTTTACTATTGTTGCTTAAATAATGGTAATACACAATAAACCTGCAGGTATTTTAGTCTTGGTGTCCCATTGCAAATAATTTTTTAACATATTGAACATCCATAAATAATTATTGTGCGCATTTTGCAAAAATATTGATGTCAGAGATGCATAATGATCATCCTTAAGTAAGAAACATACATAAACTGGTATGTGTCAAGAGAAATTCAATGTATAAATGGATGCGTTTTGGTATACATTATTAGTTAATTTAGATATAAATTAAATATATAAAATAAATTATGAAAAATAGTTGGCAGGTATAGAGATATTGTTTTTCCTTTATCAGTAACTTTAAGATGATGCATAATTATCATTATACCAAATACCAAATACATTTTGAGCAACTGTAAGCAGAAAAACCTGTATATTTAGTTAATTGTACACACACTGTGTGACCTACACGCTTCCATGACCCTGTGTGCTTAATGAATAATAAATGAAAAGTTGACATGCCACACGATGCTCCAGACTAACATGTGAGAGCATCTGATTAGGAAGCACAGATTGGAGGAACGGACCAGTAAAGAACAGTTTTTTAACAGAAGTCAATAATGAAATTGCTATTGTGTTTGTATATTTCATCCAGTAGGCAAATTAATATGCATTGGTTTTGAGTTGGGATGTTAATGAGCACATAATTTATATAGGGCTGAAAAATAAATCATTCTCACAGCAGGCAGAATGAGTTTGGGACTCCTTAACAGATATTGTTTTCCCTTCATCAGTATCTTAATTATTGAAGTTCAGTCACAGCTTGTAGTTTCCGAAGGCAAACAGAGCCAGTGATTTCATCAGTTCATTAGAACAGCACATATATTACACCGGAGGAAAATAACTGGGAGGTTCACGACTCTACTTTATAAATTGACCATAGTTTTGTAAAGTTTTAACCCTGATAAACACATTCTGAACCATTCATTGATCCTCATTAGTTAGAGATAAATATAGTGTCAATAAAACACATATTTATAAACAAATAAATACAGTGGCCGTGTTTTGCTTCAGTCCCAATTAAACAAACCTAAACCAGGTCTTCTGCACTGTAAAAAAAATAAAAAGTTGAGCCAACCTACATTTTTAAGGCCACCAGCTTCAGCAGATGTTTGAGTTCTCTCAAATTATTTTTGTTGGAGATTCTCAAATTTGTTGTATAAACTTAAAACAACAAGTTGATAAAACTCAAAAATCTGGTTGCCTTACAATTGTGTTGGCTCAACTATTTTTTTTTACAGTGTGGTTCAGGATTAAAGTATTATACTGTAATAATAATAATTACTGTAAAGTAATATACTGTACAACGTGTCAGTAAACACCATAGTTTCTAGACTTAGTTCATGGTAAATGGTGTTTTGAAACACTATGTTGGTGCCTGTTTTTCCTGCCTTCCTTAAAACTGCTGTCTGCAGTGTCGGCCTGTTGATATTTGCCTTGCCTTGTTAATATAGTTTCTGCTCAGGTTTGCTCAAATCTTTTAAAATCCGAGCGTTTAGTCGCAGTCTGGTGCCCTGTGATCGGGATGAGGTTTTACAGGAAAAGACCAGGATGTGAGAAGCATTTCAAACTACTCGATTTGTAGTCTGTGTGACTTCAACATGGCACGATTGCACATTTCCACAGGATTGAAACTTTCACCATTCTCAAAGTCCTGTGTTTATTTATCAAATAGATTTGATCTTGCAGCTGAAGAGGAATGAAGTAATCAGCTGTTTATTACATATTACAACATATAAATCCATTCCATGGAATTACACAGATTTTCTTCCAAAGTCCGCCTCGAAAACCTGCAGATTTCATCTGCGCCTGGTAATAACTTTATTTATACTGGGATTTACATTGACAGCCAGAAACCATCTTTCTTGAATGTAGTAGAGTAGGCTATTAGAAACACATTAATCCTGTATAGTAGGACGCTTAATCATATATTACAATGAAATTTCGACACTAAGTTCTAAACACATCAAAACATAAATACATTTAAAAATTTGGAACAAATATATCCTCAGATTAATGCAAATAAAGTTTCCTTTGGGTTATGAAAGAAAATCCAAAATTGTTCCAGAAAACAAGGCATAGTTATTTGTATATTGTTTTTGTGCATCTTAATGAAAACATAAATAAAGGCTCATTGGATTTTTTTTGTCACGTTTTGTGACACTTTCAATATTAGTAAAATGTCCGGCGAGTGACATTAAATGTGTGTTTCGTTTAATCCAGTGGATGTGAATTTGACAAAGTATTATTAATGTTGGTTGTTGTAAGTATTGTGGCAGTTTAATGTTCAGTGAATGACATCAAAATAACATGAAAATAATGTACCACCTACTCTAAACCTAACCGTATTAAAGCAAACTTGAGATTAAAACATGCCCGTTTAGCTTTCTTCTTCAAATCTTTGGTCTCTTTTATTTTCACTTGTGCACCCAACCACATCAGTGTAATGCTGTACCAGGAACTTTATTAATCAATAATCTGCCTCTTTAAAGGGGCATGACATTGATTTTGATTTGAATGTTTGAATAAGTTCCTTGAGGTTTACTTGTAATCTTATATTGTAATGTAAAGTTTTTGCACAAAACAACAAAAAAATATGTGGATTTTTTTATTGTCACCCCCAATTTTCTGAACCTCTCTTTAAACTGACCTGTTGTTAAGGGGAGGGTCCTTCAAAGTTTCTCATTTACCGGCAACTGTTATGATTGGCTAACGTCATTGCATTGGAAACCGTATCAATGCTCCCTTGCTATTACATGTGTGTTTTGACAACATAATCAAAATAAAATGGTCATTTCCAGGCACAGCACTATGAAATCATTTACTTACGGTTTGTTTAGTAGCTGCAGTCAGATCTAGTACACTTCATCTTTCAACAAATGTTTCTTTGTGAACTCTCCATGACACTGTGCCTTGATTATAAAACAAAATGCCCTGAACAATCCTCTTATGTTTAACGCTGTTAAAAATAAACTATCCACTTGCTCCTTACGCTGGGATCCTTCTGATATCTCTACAAAGACGTGAACGCTATTTCAACCAAACGCGTCAAAAGCGAACGTTCTTTCGCTCCATTTGTCCTGTTGACAGACTCAAGCTCTTGGACTGTGTCAGAACGTGAACGCACATCTGTATACTGTACCCAGTGTAGACAAGATAGCAGCAGAGATTGTCATTTATATTTGCTTTTCTTGCATTCAGTGCGATCATGTGTCAAGCGGCTGAACACCAGTGGGGGGCTATGTTGAAAAGAAGGCTGTTCGTCAATGTCTTGCTTTGGAGGCGTGTTTATGCAAATGACTGCCCCCTGGTGATGTCACCTTGCCCCTCAGATCGAAAAACAAACCATTTTTGGAGCTTGATTAAAAAATGCTTTGTTTATAATGAGGAGGACGTCTTAAGCTATGAAACTTGCAGGATGTTTTAATGGTACAAAGACCTCTTATAGGCCAAAAGATCAAGTCAAATTTTATTTCTCGTGTCATGACCCCTTTAATCATATTTATGCAAAAAGGAATAAAAGTTGTTGGATTGTTGTTTTTTTACTGTAGTTAGAGGCACGTATTTCCAATTAATCTGGGTGAAAATATCATTAGCACAGTATGAACAGAAGTTGTCTGTTCTCACCATGATACACAAACACATGTGTGGTGTCTGTGAGAGAGAGAGAGAGAGAGAGAGAGAGAGAGAGAGAGACAGAGAGGAGAGAGAGAGAGAGACAGAGAGAGAGAGAGAGAGAGAGAGAGAGAGAGAGAGAGAGAGCTGAGAGAGATCATCGAGAGAGGAGAGAGAGAGAGAGAGAGAGAGACACACACACACACTCATAGAGAGAGAGAGTAGAGAAGAGAGAGAGAGAGAGAGAGAGAGACACACACACTCTCACAGAGAGACACACACACACACACACTCAGAGAGACACACATTAGAGACCTACATAAACAGAGATAAACACACACACACACAGACACAAGAGTCTCACAGAAAAACACACACATTAGACCTACACATATCTAGATAATGTATATAATGTATATAATGTTCATGCCTAAGTTCAGTTGTTACATTTATGTATTCTAATCTTTTATATTATTATAATTTTTTATTTTATTAATGTTATTTTACTAATTCTATTATTTTGTAGCAATATCTAGCCATGTGTTTATATAATATATTTTTTATTTAGTTTCATTATTTTATTATTTTCTCTAGGCTTTTCAAATGTTCAGATATTGTATATGTTGTCTTAATGCTTTCAATACAAAATGTATGTTTTTGTCATGTAATAAAAATCTGAATTGAATTGAATTGTAGAGAGAGAGAGAGAGAGAGAGAGAGAGAGAGAGAGGCAGAGAGAGAGAGAGAGAGACAAGAGAGAGAGAGAGAGAGAGAGAGAGGCGAGAGAGAGAGAGAGAGAGAGAGAGGAGCAAGAGAGAAGGCATGAGAGAGAGAGGACAAAGAGAGAGAGAGAGAGAGAGAGAGAGAGAGAGAGCAGGGAGAGAGAGAGAGAGAGAGAGAGAGGCTAGAGGTGAAGAGAGAGAGAGAGAGAGAGAGATAAGAGAGAGAGAGAGAGAGACAGAGAGAGAGAGAGAGAGAGCATCATTATGGTGTTTAGGTACACTGAAGTAAATCAATGTTATAGTGTGGTACAGAAGTTCGGACGAGATGTGCAAGTGTACGAGAATGAGCGAGCAGCAGGATTATGTTAATAAGATGCTAATTTCCACTCTGCATAATCAGAGTCTAATTCAGACTCACCTGTTTACTCCCACTTTGTCTCACCTCCTCCCTACCTTTTCCAATTTCATTTAATATACTCACTTAATGAGTAAAGTCATCACCATACTCACCTGAAGTATCCATCTCAATCAACCTCCTTTAGTCATTCGGTAACTGTACGTCACGTTATATTCATGTGAATCACTTTTGTTCACTCGTCGTCGCTGATGCGATATGTTTGTTATCTTTCCAGAATAAAAGCTTGTGTTCAGAATAGTCTGATTAGTGTTGTGTTTTTGCCTTTTTTAATAGTTTTAGATTTTTTTAAATATGTTTTTGTCAAATATCTTTTCAGTTTAAGTTATATTAGTAAATCAAGTTCAACTAAATTTATTGTATTCAAAATAAAAAATGTTACCTTGGCAACAAGATCAAATGATTGTTTTAGTTGCCTAACATGACCCTGGTTCAGAGAATCCAGTTTAATATTGCTTATTTTTTGTATTTCTTGGATTTGTAACCTATGGAAAACAAATCAGAGTCAAAAAGTACCTTGTTGCCAACATAACTAGGCATAAATATTTTTCCAAACATGATTTTACATTATATATATTTTTTTATATTCTTAAATCCTTATAGAAATGATAATTTGGTAGTTTTTCCTTGCATGTTAATGACAAACAGCGGCCATTGTGTCACTTGGTACCATATCATTCATGAGCTAATTTCTGAAAATGGTACCTAGCAACAACCTAACAGTCGCCTAGCAAAGTCTCAGCAACCATTCAGAATGATCGCAAACCAGCACCTTAATATCTTGTGTATGCACAATGCATTTAAAAAAAATCTAATTAGACCATTTATTTTAAGAATGCACATTATGTCTTTTTTATTTATTTATTTGTTTAGTAGCTGTGTGTGTCAGAAAAAGGCAGTGACTGAGCCACCTATTAGCACCACAGTACATTAATGGTGCCACCTGACAGCTGAGACACTGCAAACCTCCAGTGCAAGATTTCCTGTGTGAATATGACAGTTCAGGACAATTATGGCAGGTTACTCTGTCTCTCTCTCTCTCTCTCTCTCTCTCTCTCTCTCTCTCTCTCTCTCTCTCTCTCTCTCTCTCTTTCAATATCAGATGCACTCCTCAGGCCAGAACTATCAACACACTTCATACTCTTAGTATGTAAACTCGTATGGATGCACTAGATCATTTACTGTTGCATTAAGTACCAGCAGCTGGAATAAGAGAGATGAAGTGCTACATCTGTGGTACCTGAGGGTGAAATCCATCCTCGCTCAGAGAAACCTACAGATCCCAAAGACATTTGTCACTAATGTGATCTTAAGTGTCTTAAGTGAAGAGTGAAAGAAGAGCTCTCTCGTTCACACACACACATCCACAAGGACACATTTGTAACAAACATACAACTAGCAACATGATATGCTTTTAAGATACTGATGAGTCATCAGAATCAGTAAGGTGCAGCCTCTATGTGAGTGTGTGTGAGAGAGAGAGAGAGAGAGAGAGAGAGAGAGAGAGAGAGAGAGAGAGAGAGAGAGAGAGAGAGAGTGAGACAGAGAAGAGAGAGAGGAGAGAGAGAGACAGACAGAGAGAGAGAGAGAGAGACAGAGAGAGAGAGAGAGAGAGAGAGTCAGAGAGAGAGAGAGTCAATGTGCCCACATTAAAGAACCAATTAATCTCTCAAAATCAAAATGATGTCAAGTGAATAATGTGATTGATATGAGATGAACGTAGATGAAAAAGAAAGTGAAAAAGCTTTGTTTAATACTGAAGAGTGATAAATAAGCGATATGTGCTGTTCAAGCTGTGTAAACATTAGAGAAAAAGACAGGTTTTTATATGCAATGCTTAAAGTTACCCAACCTTGTGCCATACTAAACCTGTATGCTTTTTTGTCTGTGGAACACAATAGAGTAAAACTTTCCATACAATGGCAGATCATAGTGACACAGCTGTCAAACACGACAACAAAACACCATCAAATTACCATAAAAGTGGTCCGTGTGAGTCGTGCACTGTATTGGGAAGCGCAACGGTAGCTTCGTGAGAGGAAAACACTAAGGTTTAAAGGGGTAATTCAGCTCTGGTAAGATGGGCTTTTAATCAAACTTGGCTGTCTATGCAGCAGACTTTTTTTAAATTGGTGTTACATAACCAGAAAAAACATAGGAAAACAGCAGTACCTGATCCATTTGCCAGTGGTTGGGTATACAAAAATGCGAATGTTTGATCTGTAGTTTTAATGAAAACCCTGGAGCTCACAAAAGTGATTTTTCATCATCCATTGGACCTTTGCTGACAAATATGCAAATAACATAGAGAAACAATACACATTTTGTATTTACATATACTACTGACATTGTAACAATACAAAACTGGTTGAAATTCGGTGAACGTGTCCTTAAAGTCATTATTCATTACATTCAGTGCAAATGTGGAACTTTTAGGCAACACTGCAGGAGATTTAACATGTTGTAAATGAAAGTGATGAATATGCAGAATGACATTTGAAAGCTGTGACTGATGAGAAGATTTTCAGTCCTCCTGTGTGTACTTTTGGCACACTGTGTTTGTACAGATACTTTATTTTCCAGGTATGTGTTTATTTCTCTAAACTCAGCCTCTCTCTTTCCAGATCTGTTTCGTAAACCTGGACAGACATACTGCTGAATGGCATGACGACAGCTGTGTTAAGGTGGGTTGAGATTATCCTTCCTTTCTTTAAAGATATGAAGATGTAGGTTTGATTCCCAGATAATGCGTATACTGCTATATAAATAAAATAAAATAAAACATTGCTTGCTTTGGATGAAAGCATCTTCAACATTTTAAACATCTACTAATAAATAGTCTAGTGTTTTGTCATTCCCAGTTGCATTTTTCATTAATATCTAAATAAATATTCACCCCCCTCTACACTTCTCATTTCTAATTCATTTAAAGTTAATAACAAATATATATGAATGTCATTCATCATTTCCTAAGCGTACGACATAAACAATGTTTCATCTAATTAAAAGGGAAATTAGAAACAATTCAAATTACTAAGATAATGCAAGCAAAGACCCACATTTATGTGACTTGAATATTAGCATAAATTTCCCCACAGAAACTGGCCTCGGTGCGCCCGGAGCTGCCTCGGTTAATTGAGTCCCTCGGAGTGCGGCAACCCAAAGAAAATGAGATTCTGCTTCTCAGCAGCCTAGAGTCGCCGGCCTCCTGCCAGCATGACCCCAGCCACCCACAGGTAGGATATGAATACAGACCGGAACATCCGACATAATTTTACAGCATACAGTCTGCTTGCTTGAACTGTGTTTGTGTTTGTGTATGTGTATCTCAGAGCCAGAAAACAGCGGATGTCTGTCTGGTGCATTGTTCCTGTGGGCGCCGCCCGACCCAGACCAACAGTGTCATTATTGCGATTAACAAATTCCTGATTGGACTACAGTCAGGTCAAGAGAGGCAGAGGCATGGCCGATTGGCTTGTCAGCGGGCTGCTGAAGATGACACCAACCGATCGGTGTCATCCATAGAAGAAGACTTCCTCACTGCCTCTGAACAGCTTGGGGAAGACAGCGAGGATGACCCTTTCAGAAATGGTAAACAGTGCATCCATCTACCAGAAATCCAGTCATTGTAGTTCCATATATTATCTTTTGTATAGTATTTTCTATGGCCTTGCTGCTCATATATAATAAGAAAACTCAAATTCTGTGCAGCTCTGGCACTTTGACTGCATCTTCCCTCCTGTCCACCTTGCGAATAGACTGAAAATTACTTTTGGAAATTAATTATGGCTGAAAGAGCATTCCGCCATTTACGTATTCTCGGTTTCTGTGAGCATGCTTCGATAAGAGGGGGCCTATTTGGAGGACTGTTTGGGAGTGTTTCCACCCCAAGGCTATTTCTTAGTTTAGTAACACAATGTATCCCTAGTCTCTACCAATGAGATTATGGTTTTCCAAACAATTTGGGCATGTCAAATAAATTTGCATCCATAAAAGCCTATAAATAAAGTCTTTAGTTTTGCCTTTGGGAATAATTTGGATCCCGACTTCTGTCTAGGTTGCACTGCTTATAATAATCTTAATCAGAACTGCAATCTGATATACTTATTTAGATACAAAGTAACCAAGCAACAGCATGATGCACAAGAACATACAGCAGTGAAACAATTAATTCACTTCAGTCTATGTTAATGAGTATGTGTGTAATAGAGAAAGAGAGACAAATGGGAATAATAATAAAAAACAAATGATGAAGGTTGTTTTTGGGAATATGCCATGGAAGACTCCCTAACAAAGAACCACTGTCCCCAAAATGTCTCGTGCATTTCCTCTGTGCATGTCTGAAAGCTTGTTTGCCTTGCATTACTCTGTGCTATTGCTTTGGCCTCTAACAGTAAGCCAAACCCATGCATGTCTACATGTGGCAATACTCGCCCCAAGTCTAATATTAAAGGGACAAGATACACTGTGCTCTGCTGGGCTAATCTATAATTAATCTCTCAAATGAAATTAGAAGTAACACTGTGTGAAGGTTATGCTCTCCTCAAAGATAATGTAATATTCATAATCATATCAGTCCAGATATAGATCGGCATTTGTATGATCTTGGTTATGGAAAAGGACAACAAAAGCACATAGTGTGCTATGGACCCTCAATATATCCATTGGACATAGCAGACGACAGGAGAGGATAAATATTGACACTTTTTACCCCCTTTCACAGCTTTGTCCTTTATTTTCACTCACACTTCCTCATATCTCCTTCTCCATATCTCTGACTTGGCCTATA
The DNA here is from genome assembly GCA_027564155.1 of Gymnocypris eckloni scoliostomus. NCBI lineage: Eukaryota > Metazoa > Chordata > Actinopteri > Cypriniformes > Cyprinidae > Gymnocypris > Gymnocypris eckloni. Next base: position 11,607,535 of record CM050423.1, on the reverse strand, counting down.
AATGGGCTTAATTTACATGTGCATTAAATTTGGCTTTTTGTATAGGATTATTTTCAGAGGTCTGGCTTTAATAATCTCTATGTTCCTGTGGCTCAGTGGTTAGAGCATTGCGTTAGCAGCGCAAAGGTTGTGGGTTCGATTCCCAGGGAACATACATACTGACAATACAAATGTATAGCCTGAATGCACTGTAAGTCGCTTTGGATAAAAGCGTCTGATAAATGCAAATGTAATCTATTTTCTCTCTCTGTGCACCCACCCCATTTCTCACTTACCCTGCCACATGTCTTTCTTTCTGCAGATCCTGAGATTTCTATCATGCCCGAGTCGGTTAAGGTCTTGAGAGCAGCCCACGCTCAAAGAAGGCATGAAATAGAGAGAGAGGATAGTGAGGACTCTGAGACCCTCTGCCCCTCTTCCAACTCCCAAAAGCTTTCAAGAACATATTCCGCCCCCTCAAGAGGCCCACCTACTACCCCCAAAAAAGTCAGTCGTCACACCAGCGAGTCAGCCGGTCACTATGCTACCAATCTGGCTGAGTCAGTCCTGCAGGATGCTTTTATTCATTTGTCACAAGACGAACCTTCTTTTGTCATGGAGGCAGCGGTGAGTGTGTCCACCACCTCGCAGCACTCAAGTGATATAAGACATTCCAGTGAAGAGCCACTGAGGGCTCGAGCCTGCTCTTTTGAACTTCCTAAAATCGTGATTGTCCAGAGTCCTGACAGCAGTGAGGAGGTAACAGAGTGGCCGGAATCTCAGTCACATGAGACAACAGAGCATGATAGAGGAAATACCAAAACAATGCAAAACTCGGCAATTGAACACGTCGCCAAGCCAGTGGAAATAGCTTTGGCATGTGCTGCGAGTGTCATCGGTACCATTACCACCCCTCAGGTCACAGAACAACTCACACTGGAGTCAGGAGAAGAAGATGAATCTGAGGATGAAGAAGAAGAGAGTGAGGCCAAACAAGGGGACTATTCGATTTCCTCTGCAGTATGTGGAATGTCTCAGGTCGCTGGAGCCATTGCCGTGGTAGATCTAGCAGATGACTCTGGGGATAGTGACGACTTGACAGACATCTACTCTGCCTCTATGGGACTTCTGTCAGTTGCTCAAGCTTCAACTGCAGTGCCTCTCCACTGTAGCATTGCAGAGGGCACCAGCGTTGAGGCTTTCAGGGCCAATGTTGCTGAAGTTCTCCTCAGGGAAGCTTCAGCTGTACTCACCCACAGACAAAGTTACTCAAGCATTGCAAACTTCCTTGAGACCACACATAACAAAATAGTGGATGGCATCACAAATTCAAGAAGGCATTATCACGAACAACAGGATATTGATAACTTTACCCAGGAAATATCAGATAATATATTTCAGTATGCCCTTGAGAAGGCTGAGAAGAGAAAAGAGCTAGAGGGTCCTGACAAAGATGCCCCAAACATTGAGGGGTTCCTCTTGGATTATGTGAATAATTTGGTCTTTGATGTCTTAAGTGTAACATCAAGGAAAATCGGTGACATTTCAAAATGTAACATGGGATCATGTGACAGGCAAGAAGGCAGCATCAGCTTTAGGGAGTATGAGGCTGATACCAATTCTGGCAGAGAAGCATTGAGCCAAAAACAGCATTTGATTGAGCCAAGCCATGCTTATAATCATGGTGAGAGGCGAAGTAGTGTGGAGAAGTTGTCTGCTCTTATAGGGAAGAGAGAGAGAGAGCAAAAGCACGTACTGGAAGAGAGAGACAGCGAGGCAAAACTGAAAGAACCCTACAGACTTACTCTGAACAGAGTGACTGCCTTGGTCAAAAAGCAGTCTGACCTGGGCAGGAGTGACAAGAACGCAGACTCTGTGCTCCCTTCAGCTGAAAGCTCACCACTTCATATGCCACGAGGGAGGGCGGGAGGAGAGAGTGAGACCAGGCAGCAGTCTTTATCATCCTCTTTAGGAGCACTTGTGGCACTTAAAATGGATTCATGTGAGTCCAGAACTCCTGTCACATGCTTCGCTGAAGACTTGGCGACCACTGTGGTCTCCATGGCTACAGAGCTGGCAGCAATATGCCTGGAGAACTCCAGCGGAAAGCAGCCGTGGTTCTGCGCCTTAAAGGGTGGTCCGCAAGGTCCAGAGGGACTGCTTCTTCCCTGCCGCACAGCCGCAGCCCTCCGCCGGAAAGAGAAGCAAAATGGCACTGCAGTCACCAAGAAACACAGACCTCCACGTCTCAGTGAAATCAAACGTAAAACTGAAGAACAGCCCGAACTCATGGAGCGCCTGGTCAACCGTGTCGTGGACGAAACTGTCAATCTAGACGAGCCTACCACCTCTGATCCATTTGCACTCTTTGCGTCAGAGGTCACAGCCAGGATAATGAACTGCCCGGAAATGAGTGTGGTGGACCCTTTCAAATCTGAACAGTCATCTCGCAGCCGCATGCAGTGTGAGAGATGGAGCAGCAGGGGCAAATCATCAAGCTACGAGAGCATTCCAGAGGAGGACGCAGATGCCTCCAGGACAGCAAACATGTTGGGACCAGGAAACAGGCTTGGGCATAATTTAAGCAGAGGAAGTTCTATCTCCAAGCAATCCAGCTGTGAGAGCATTACGGATGAGTTTTCTCAGTTCATGGTGAACCAGATGGAGACAGAAGGTCGAGGGTTTGACCTTCTGCTGGACTACTATGCTGGAAAAATGCCAGCAGCATCCTTGCAGCAGCTGTTCAGCTAGCTGCAAGTAAAAAAAATGGACACCTCAATGTGCACACATCATCTTGTCTCTCTAAGCAGTCTAGCACTGAGAGTATCAGTGAGGAGTTTTATCGCTTCATGCTAAAAGACATGGATAAGGAGAACAAGGACTACAATCTGACCAAGACCAAAGAGTGGAGTAATAGCCTATTACCCCCGTCTCCGAGAAACCCATTTTGTATCCGTCAGTCTTCTGTTCCTGACAGGCGATCCTCAGATTCCAGACTAACTGTAAACTCACCCATCAAGGCCAATTCATTCGATGGTTTTGCTCGAAATGTACATGGGGACTCACTCAACATCTATCCAATCAACACTGTGTCGTCACAGGGACTCTGCAAATCTGATTCATGCTTGTATAAGCGTGGCCATACGGACCAAATCACAGACATGCTGATTCACGAAACCTGGGCTAGCTCTATCGAGTCTCTAATGCGCAAGAATAAGATAATAGCGGAGCCCTCAGAGGACAGTATGGAGCTCGATTCAGCTGACTCGCAGCCACATGTACAGCTCTTTGCTAACCGTCTTGCAGCAGACATCGTAGAGAGTGGCAAAGCCCTGCTTGGAGGCCAGCAGGACGGCGTTGTGGCTGCTTGTCAAGTTCCAGTTGGAGAAAGGAGACACGGCTTTAAGCTGTCTCGTCGTGAAAACAGTGGAAACCGGCCAAGTGTAGAGCATCAGGAAAATTGTGGTAGCTCTCACAGTTCGTCCTGTGTGAGGCAAGCGTGGCGTGGACAGAGGGAGGTACCCTTGATCCACATTGAACCAGATCAAAGAGAAGAGGCCTCAGAAGACATGGGGAGGGTTGGGCCCCACCACACAGAAGCATCCCATCAGATCCAGCCACAAAGCGTCAAAGAGAGTGAGACAGAAACTAAAAGCAGGTACATAATATCACCTACATCCTTTTTTCAGAGGCTAAGCCTTAGTTCTCATAACTGCTCATAATTGATGGACAACTATACCCGCGAGCAATCACAATCCGGCGCCGAGAAAAGAAAAAGATGAAGCCCGTGCATCACTTTCAGGTAGGGTAGACTGAGTAAATTGTACAGTTGAATCACCTTAAATAACTTGTGAACACAAGAACCCAGAGCCGTGATTTTTGCTCCAAACATGTGTATTAGTGTTCTCTTTGATCGTGGGAAATTTGAAATGTGTTCGTCTTTCCACTCCGAAGATATTGGAAGAAATATATGGTTTCATTGAATAACACTGTTAAAATACATCATTTATTACAAAATAAACAACGTATGTGCATTACATATTATTACAAATGCCTGTAAAGGGAGTTCCTGCTGTTACACTTACAGGACGATCAAGTCCTTGTTTAATTTTGTCCAAACATTTAGGCTAATTCAAATATCCACTCATTCTTGCATTTTTGGCCACCTTTTTGCAATAGATGACAGAGCCTCTATAATTTCTTCAACAAAAACATGTGGACATCACAACACTTACAAAAATGAATCATGGCTTTATAGTAGTAAAACTGCCTAATTTTCTTTTGCGTGATTTCTGAATGTTTGAGTCTATAAAATCAATCAGACAAATGTAAATTGTAGCAGTGGTATCTGTCTAGACTAGAGCTACAATAGTAATATGTGAATAAAATAATTGAATTACAATTTATTTATTTACTTTTATATTTTATTAAAGTTCTATTGTGATCCCGATTCCAAAATGTTTTTTTTTTTTTGATTTTTTTAACTTCCATAATATTTGACAAAGGGGGCACAACAATACAATTCCGCTTAGGGCATCTATTTGCCCTGCAGCGGCCTTGTTAGAAACTTACCGTGTTTTTCAACAGTACAGTGACTTCTTATAGATCATGGAGAATTCTCAATTCATGACCCCTTTTTCAGAGGATAACACAAAACATTTTGCTTCATGTGTTGTCAGTTGTCACACATGGTGTTTATAAATCTAAACAGCACATCTCTTTAAAGGGATTCTCCTCTGTAACACCAATTTCACCTACACTGCAAAACCAAAAAAATAGAGAAGCATAGATTGACATTATGTATATGTTCCCTTGATCTTTCCCTTTCTTGACCCAGGCTCCGGAAAGTAAAGGATGCTTTAGGGCAAAATTAGCAAAATTATAATTACTGGCTCATTGTGACACTGCAGTTTTGCCGTGTCCTCTTTCCCCCCTCAGCAGTGACAAAGACAGGGCCTCCTCAGTGGCCACAGCACCCTCTGCAGGTGTGGAGGTGGAGCGACGCTCTCTCAGTGCTAGCAGTGAGGAAAGTGGCTCAGGTAGCTGGGCCCAGATTGCCCCTGAAGACGACCCCCAGGAGGAGACCACCAGTAGCTTTATCCAGCTAAGCGAGGGGTCAGTCTTCCAGTAGACCATCATGCCTTGCTGGACAGTGTGGCTTCTCCATTTGGCTTTTCATTAAGCTATGTGCTAGATGCAATCCTTGACAGCGCTGGGCACGTCCAGAGTGCAGTGTAGCACACATATGCAAGTCTGCTTTCCGAATCTTTAAAGTAACTATTTATTAAATTAGAGCTCCGGTGAGAGTTAAGCGTTAAAGCACTTACTTAGCCCTCACTTTATAACTAATATAGCAGTTTTGACATATCTTAATTGATATTAATGGGATGTGGCTTATGTGATTAGTCCTCAGCCAGACGGTGTTGTCTTTAAAATCTGTAGCCGTTGCCTTTAATTTACTGTCTAGCACACAAATGCACAGACACAGTGATAGAAAATCAGACATAATGGCTGAAAGAGACATGCACATCATACAAAGAATAAATGCAACAAAATTGCCTACTAGACGTTCATGTCATTCCTGTTATGTAGCACTTTTTGAGCTCTGTATGTTTTAGAAAATGAATACTCTGGCGTTGTAATTTAAAGTTTAAACCAGACGTTCAGTAGTGCTTTGCCTACGCTGAGGCACTTAAATTATTTATTTATTTTAAAGGGATAGTTCCCCAAATATGAAAATGTGATGTTTATCTGCTTACCCCAGGACATCCAAGATGAAGATGACTTTGTTTATTTAGTAGAACACAAATTAAATTGTAAAACTCAAACCGTTGCAGTCTGTCAGTCATATAATGGCAGTCAATGGTACTCACGGCTTTGAGATAAAAAAAATCATATACAGACAAAACCAAATTAAACCTTGCAGCTCGTGACGATACATTGAGGTCTAAAGACACGAAACAATCGTTCTGTGCAAGAAACTGAACAGTATTTATATTGTTTTTGACCTCTGATCCGCAGTACTGTCCTGAGCGTGTACACATCAGCCGGCGCATGACATGTCTTCTTCTTATTAGACTTATAAGTGCATTACCACACCTATCTCTCAAATGGACCATTGATACTCCTAATTGAGATTGTAGATAGAGTGTCAATAGCTGTTTCCATCCAAATATTCAAATTAAACTTATGTGCAAAACTGTAATATTGCTTAAAACATATGCGAATAAAGCACCGTTTCCATCCAATGAGTCAAAGAGAACAAAATCTTCACTTCCTGGTAAACTGTGGCACTAAATATCCCTAAGAATATAGGAGAAGCCACTAAATATAATAATTTTCATATAGGACATAATTTACTTGTACCTCAGAGCGAGCAGTCGAGACACAATAAATGCGGTTGTTACTTTCAGAAGAGTATGCCTGCTGTTTGGGAGTAAGACAATTGTACAGACAATTATATTATATCGTGTAAGACTATTATACAGAAATACTTTGACGACAGACTTTGCTCAGGCTTTTCAGAATGACCATAACAACATATAGAGATCTGGTTAGTTCCCGCTAGTTAAGTTATCCCGTCTCATAACGCAAAGTCACATGACTTTTTCGATGTGCATGGAGGAATTTATTAAGTAGATGTGTTTCTATCATAGTTTATGCACATTTTTTCTTATCGGATAAAACATTTATCCTGCTCAAGTGTGCGCGTAAGAGTGGCCTTTTATTGTGGCCAGCCTAAGTCACACCTGTGCAATAATCATGCTGTCTAATCAGCATCTTGACATGATAAGATTAGAGGTGATAGATTATCTCAGTAAAGGAGAAGTGCTCACTAACACAGATTTAGACTGATTTGTGAACAATATTTGAGAGAAATAGGCCTTTTGTGTTCATAGAAAAAGTCTTAGATCTTTGAGTTCAGCTCATGAAAAATGGGGGCAAAAACAAAAGTGTTGCGTTTATAATTTTGGTCAGTGTAAATATCATAGAGACATGAAAATGTTCTGCATAACAGGAATGACCCATTTGTTTTCTTATCTGACTAGTTCCCTTCACACACACACACACACACACACACACACACACACACACACACACATACACAGGTGTAAACACACACACACACACACACACACACACACACACACACACACACACACACACACACACACACACACACACACACACACACACACACACACACACACACACACACACAGGTGTAAACACGCACACACACACACACACACACACACACACAGGTGTAAACACACACACACACACACACACACACACACACACACACACACACAGGTGTAAACACACACACACACACAGGTGTAAACACACACACACACACACACACACACAGGTGTAAACACACACACACACACAGGTGTAAACACACACACACACACACACAGGTGTAAACACACACACACACACACAGGTGTAACACACACACACACACACACACACACACAGGTGTAAACACACACACACACACACAGGTGTAAACACACACACACACACACAGGTGTAAACACACACACACACACACACAGGTGTAAACACACACACACACACACACACACACACACAGGTGTAAACACACTAGCCAGTTCCTGCAGTAGTGTAACTCTCTGAAGGGAGAGAGATTTCATTAGCGTGTCTAGTCCAGCACAGCTGTGTGAGTAAACGGCTCTGACAACATGATTGAGTCTGGAGCAGAGCTCTCACCCAAAGCCTCCACAGCCAGTGCTTATAGTCCTGACAGGATGTGCCTCACACTGACAGACAGGTGTCATATGTCACATCCTGTTGACTCTAGTCTAGAATGCAAAGGATGTAATGGGTGTGCGAGTCCCTCTTGCTGATTGAATCATGCCCAGCCTGCCACGCTCACCGACGCTTCCTAACCTGCGCCAACTCAACGCCATCCTCACTTACCCGAGTCTGGGTATCCGGCCATCCGCCTCCATCTGGCTTTAACCCCCACTTCATTGTCTTTCCGCCCTGCCGGGGGGAAAGGTTACTCTCTGCTTGTTCATCCGGCTGTTGCCGGTGTGGGCACAGGTGGCTCACGTTCATAGTCATCAGCTGGTAGTGAGATGCCGGTGATGTCCATGCTAATGAATCTCATGCCAATGCTCATGCCTACTCGCTCTACTCCAAGCCCCGCTGCTGTACACGGCTTAGTGATCATCGCTGAGAAAATTAGTAGCTTCTGCATTGTCCACACCCTTACAGATCCAGAGAAAGAGCACCAGTCCAAATGTGGAACAATTAAGACTTTTTAATGTTGCTGAAAGAAACCAAGGCTGCATTTATTTGATCAACAAAAATAATAATATTGTGGAACATTATTCTAATTTAAAATAACTGTTTTATATTTTTAAATGTATGTTAAACATGACACTGTGACACTGAAGTCTGTAGCAATGATGGTGAAATTTAGCTTTGCATCACTCATTATTGAAATAATATTTCAAAATACTTGAAAACAGTTCTTTTGAATTGACTTCACGATATTATTGTTCTAATTAATCAAATTGATGCAACTTTGAGGAGCATAAAAAGCATTAAAAAAATGAAAAAGTCATAATTATTCCAACCCTTTGACTGGTAGTGTATGTGTACACATTTATCTTGTTATGTGTGTGTGTGTGTGTGTGTGTGTGTGTGTGTGTGTGTGTGTGTGTGTGTGTGTGTTTCAGAAATGGGAACAGCAGCGCTTCTAGTCTGGGATTGGCAGACCTGGAGGGCTTTCTAGACTACTCCATCTCCAGCAACCTAATCAGGTATCCAACAGCAACACGATAACCACAGCACACTTAGAAATACTCGCTCGGAGCAGCGGAGCTAATGGCTGTCAAGCGCTCATCCATAACCCAGAGCGCTGTCCAAATCCTCACTGCAGCTCCATAGTGAGAGGACGAGAAAATAAAGTCAAACTTGGATCCCATTCAGAGTGATGTATGTAAATGTCTGGGAACCATCTCAAGCATGGACATTTCTAATGGGCTTTGTTGCCTTCAGTCCTTTACTATTTTGAGCTCTTATTAGATGAGTGCAGTATAGTCCTGTCTCCTGAGAGGCTCCACGACGTGACTGGAGCACGGCCAGCATTGCTCTATACAGCATGATAATGACACTGTCTCTGTTTGCAGCGAGGACAGAGAGAGGAAGGCGTCACACTGTCAGGATCAGATGGACGGTGAGTGATACATGCACGCATACATATTTGAATGAAAGATCATTCATCGCTGGAGCTTCACAACTGTGTTTGGCGCTGCTCTTCACACTTCTGCGCTAATATATTCAGTCTGAAGTCGTTTGAGTGTCTCGTTTTCTGCCAGTCTGATCTTTTATATAAGAGTCACGTTTTTCACGAGAGTGAACGATGTTATTTCTCTGTGAATGAGGATTTTTAAGGCCTCACTTGGAGCCCTCGATGAGATACTTGTCAACTTTAGTTGTTCTTCTTGCAAATTGTGATATAAGAAAGTCTCTAGAGCTTGATTTGGGGAGTTATTGAATGTAATTATTCAAACGCACTTGAGTGGGCGGGACGCTTCTGAGCCAAAAGTTATCATGTTGGACCGCGGGAACAAACAAACAAACATTGCAATAGACTGCAAGATTAATCAAAATACAACCAGCATCATGCAAATGCAAAATAAATATGTTGCATGTGTTACGACCCTTTTAAGATGGTCTAGGGGTAAAAGGAGTAACATTGAGATGTGGCTAATAGCAAAATGATGGAGGAAAGAGAAAATGCAAAGACAACGAACTGCCAACAAAGATGATTCATATACAAAGTGAAAACGAATCCATGTAATTTATGAAAAAAAACTAAGCAAACTCAATAAGAGAAATAACCAACTAGTGAGGCCAAAATTTACAATGCAGAAAAAAATCATATACCTTATTTAAACCTCTAACCTAACTAAAGGAAGAGAAATATAACACATCTTCAGCGCCGTATACTTCCTTACTCTCAACTAACAAAAGAAATCATGCACCTCTTACCTGGGCTTTCTCTACAGTCACATAGATGTTTCTCTATCCAGCGTCCTCCTGAGTAAACGTCAGAGCATCCGCTCATCAGAGCTCAGAGAGCAACGGCATCACAATTACAAAGTAACAGAACAATCAGAGAGCAACGGCATCACAATTACAAAGTAACAGAACAATCAGAGAGCAACGGCATCACAATTACAAAGTAACAGAACAATCAGAGAGCAACGGCATCACAATTACAAAGTAACAGAACAATCAGAGAGCAACGGCATCACAATTACAAAGTAACAGAACAATCAGAGAGCAACGCCATCACAATTACAAAGTAACAGAACAATCAGAGAGCAACGCCATCACAATTACAAAGTAACAGAACAATCAAACAGAAGTGGAGTTTAACGAATGGCAAACAAAGACAAAGGCACAATTGTTTTATCTGTTATTATTTATTGGGGAACTAATCTTACTTTTTAATGTTTTATTAACATTTTATTTCTAATGGTCTAAGAATAGACCACTGAAAACCCACATATATCCACCTCTGATCTAAATGAAGTTTTTATTAACTAAGTTCGGGAGGAGCACGTCAGATACTCAGGCTAATTAACACAGGTGGTACACAATCTAGGTAATCAACCCTTGGACATAAATACAGCTGACTTACCTTCATCTAGTCGAGGGTTAAGCAGCATCCCTCCACCACCCCTTCTCCACCAATATCACTAGAAATCTCATCACACCGGGGTGTACTCTGGGTTCGGGTCCTTCCCCAGGACAGCACGCCTACAACATATTACCATACTCGCCAAATACGCATTACGTGTATCGTGCTAGTAGATGTAAGTGTGAAATCGTGAAATAGCCTAATAGTGGAATGTGTCCTACTGTCGTGCTATGAATTATTGCACAAGTAATATATCCTCTTTTCTCTTTCATTGATCATCTCAGTGTCTACTGTTATGTTTCTTGGGCTCTACCTAAAATTGTGCAGCACAGCTCTTTGAGATATAGCAGAGCATGAGACTCATTGCATGCGTTTCTTTGTTTCATTTTCCAAGCGCCAGAAATGAAACTTGCAGTACCTCCTCACACATGGTTTACAATAGTTTTCCTTATTATAATTGTAAAGATTACAAGCACAAAAGTGGCACTGCTGAGGTTCCTCTGGTCCTACTCGTGACCTTGATGCATTTTTCTCTCTGTTGTTCGTGTGATTTAATCTTTGACCTCCTCTATCTGAGTAACATCTAGTAATGAGCTCTCGTCTCTTGAATCAGCGTACAGTCTGTCTTGCCCTCTGCCCCTCATCACTCAGTGTGCTTCTAGTGTTTGACAGAAGGACAGATGCTCTCGAGCAGAGAGAGAGAAAGCTAAGAGACGTGTGTATTACCAGCACAGACTCACACCTCACAAATGACTCATTCATATGAAGAACAAAAGAGACGTTCAGACACAGGAGCTGATGGCAAAGCGTCATCCTGCTGGGAGAGAGAGGGAGGGATGAGGAGAGCGTGTTCAAATGGGAAGATGTGTGATAGAGCAAGAAAACAGAGGACAGATTCATTTAGGAACAGATCTTTACGGAGCACCGAGTGAGGAGGATAGAGATGTCACGATGAAATAAATATCACTCGATAATGTTCTGAGTGGAGAAAAGTGTGAGGCAGAAGAGCTTTCGAATGACTGTAAAACCATGCTTTAGCAGTGAGACCCTCTCTCTTTATTTCCCATGAGCTCTTTATCATTCACTCTGATCCACATTCATATAGAGCAGTGGATATTAAAGTTCTCGACCCGCCACAAATGTTTCTTTTGGCTTTATAATGTGAATTAAGATGAGTGGCCAGGGCCTGTAAATCAGACGTTTCATCACAATATGATTCTATTAACCAATAATACTATATTTGACGAGACTTCAAAACATGCCACGGTTTGATTAGATTCAGGGTCTGCAATCAAGATATCAATATTACGATATGATGTGCTAAACTAAAATAAAACCATGAAACATTGTTACTTTGTTCAAATTAAATAAACTTGAACTGAAATCAAATTAAATGTTAAACTCATATTTTGTCACTTTTAGTTTTTATTAGCAGTTTTATTTGTGTTTCATTTTTTTATTTTAATAATTTTGTTGTTTGTCATTTTTATTTAGTTTTTCTTGATGTACTAAAATAACTAATACTGAAATGAAAATGAATAAAAACTATATATGCATATTTAAAAAAATAATGCAAATGACAAACACAACTAAATTATTAAATCAAACACAACTCAAAATGAAACAAAGTATCAAATGAAAATGTCATCCAACAGTTAATAAAAACTATAATAAAACTATAATAAAAGTATCTTAATGATTCTAAAGTAACACTAACTATGTGCTTATTTTACAATGCAAGTTACACAACTCATAAATGCAACCAAAATGTAACATGATCATTTAAATCCTTTATCCTGATTGGGACGTCCAAAAAATGTTTTTTAAATATATAATATAGAGAAAAAATAAAATAAAAAAGAAGCTGCACATGAGATCATTAATCATTGGCTTGTGCAATAAGTGACAGATGAGAAAGTTTTCTATTCTTCATAAAATATGCAAATCATTTCCCTCATTAGCACACAACAACACGAGCTTCTCCAAAAAATTCTCATTTTACAAACATTTGAATAAAAAACTGAATTCATATTAGCCTTTATACACAAAATAATACAATTAATACGGTTGAAAAAGTAAAAAAAAACACGTGTATTATTATGAAAAATGCACAGAAATGCAATTTTAAATAATCCTAATTGATATGAGATAAATATTTTCCAAAACATGTTTTACTCTAAAACTTAGCTATAAATTTAAACAAGTTGTGTTTGACGTTAATATCTCAAAAATGAGCTTTCAGAAAGGTTTTGTTTGGCTGCAGTACCAAACATTTATTTTTATAATGACCAGACATTTATTATTATAACTCCTATTATTTTCCAGTGATGTCACTTTTTACCGGTAAAAGTACAATTGTAATTAAGGTTGCTTTTTGGGGGTTCGGCTGGGGGTTACATGGTAAGTCCCAAAACCTTTACCAAGTTTCACACTATTCCAATGAAGTTTTAAAAATGCTGCATTTTTCTGTTCAAAATGATCAAAATGAGAGCTACTAATTCTGCGCCAGGAAATGCTTGTTCTTACTTTCCATTAGCTTCAGTGTATTAGATCTAGAAGTCACGTCCGGTCTGTCCACAGCGGGCAGCAGCTGTCAAGCTCCTGGTGCTGAGCGTTGACATGGACTCAGACTGTGTGGATGAACGCTGCAGTGGATCGCTGCGTCTGAGCTCGCTCTACTTCAGAAAGACTCAGGGCACAATCTCACCAAGGTGAGGACAATCGGGTCGGGGTTTATTAGAATAACTAACCAGGTCCGAGCGAATCTGCACTACAAGAACTACAGATTTCAGCTTGTCATTCAGAAAGTTCTCCATGTTTAAATATTTTGCATAATTTGGTTATAGTGTCAGCTAGCAATAAGAGTAGCCTTCTCTGAGCTGTGATAAACAGAGTAAACTTTGCTTACATTTTACAATATAATGAAATTTTAAAAATGCTGCATTTTCTGTTAAAGTGTATTAGATCTGCAGGAATCACAGCGGTCTGCTTCTCTCTCTCAGAAGTCACGTCCGGTCTGTCCACAGCGGGCAGCAGCTGTCAGCGGGAGCTCCTGGTGCTGAACGTTGACATGGACTCAGACTGTGTGGATGAAGAACTGAGAGCGGCGCTGCAGTGGATCGCTGCGTCTGAGCTCGGCGTGCCGGCGCTCTACTTCAGAAAGACTCAGGAGCACAATCTCACCAAGGTGAGGACAATCGGAGGTCGTAGGTTTGTTAGAATAACTAACCAGGTCCGAGCTGAATCTACAGATTTCAGCGCTCGTCATTCAGAAAGTTCTCCATGTTTAAATATTTTGCATAATTTGGTTATAGTGTCAGCTAGCAATAAGAGTTTAGTAGCCTTCTCTGAGCTGTGATAAACAGAATAAACTTTGCTTACATTTTACAATATTTTAATCCACCGTGCAGAATCAAAACTAAACAAACTGAAATCCATCTGGCCATTATTCTCACTTTACTGATGAAACACACAGCATGAATGCAGTATGGTCAAGTGACAACAATGTTGCATTTTACAATTTGAAAAGATTTTGCACATAATGTACTGTTTATAGAGAAAATTGGATGATGTGTAGAATGTATGGAGGCAGTGTTTTCTTCATCACTGTGTCCTTCAGCACGGCTCCAGGGGTGTAGAGCTGTCCTCAAACCTGAAAAACAGTTAGCATGGATTCTCTCTGGAATTTCTAATGCAGTTTTAGAATAGCAGGTTTTCCGATGTGTGAGTAAAATAACTTTTATTGGATAACACAAATTACACACACTCGTACACATGAATTTTGAAACGGTAGAAGCCAGTAGAGTTGAAGCTGTTTTTATCATTCATAGATCGTATATGCAATAATTAAATAAACCAATGCACTTATAGAATTATTGGTGTGTTTTTTGGAAGCCTAGTATTTAGAATGCAATGTTGTTAAAGGGGACATCGGATGCCCATTTTCCACACGTTGGACCAACCTTTACACCCAAAAACAGCTCTGTTCAGAGACTCGTTTCGGTGCATATCTCTTTAAATGATAATGAGCTGCTGCTCACTCCACCCCCTCTTCCGTTTTTTGTGTATTCGGTGGCCTTTACCATCAAAACCAAAACTAACCCACTGCGTCCTCAGTGGCTCTGATGTCGGGAGAAAATCTTATGTTCACTTTTACATCCAGCTACAAAACACCTGCTTTGCTTAGCGGAGGCATTATTGTCGCTACAGCTGATCGAGCGCAGAGAAAATGGTTGAGAGGCGGAAATATGCTAATATGGGGCAGTCTGTCAGCAGTTGTGGGCGGGGCCTGAGCAGTATGACATCATTAAAACAGCTTGGTAATAGAGGGGGGGACTATGACGTCACTCTGTTAGCATGAAACTGTTTTCAATAGGATTTTGGATTATTACAAAAAAGATAAGTTCTGTGTTCAGTCATAGTTCATGAAACTAACACGTTTTGTCCATCAAGATAATATAACTTTGATGAATTTTGAAGGCTAAATAAAAGCGCAAGAACTGAAAAGCTAAACTTTGGCTATAAACGAACTACTGCACCACGGTCGCTCGCCTTCAACGCCACGACCACCGCGCTGCCGACAGCTTTCTCAAACTTAATTTTAACGTTCAGTGAAAAGGATTTACTCTGTGGATGAATTTGAATCATGTTACATGAACCTTTTCATATAAACTGGAATAAATATAAAACTAGAGCCAACGTAAAACTGAAATGAGACATTAGTAATAAATAGTGTAGTGAATAAATGAAATAAAGCACATTTAAAGCACGTATTTCTGTACATTTCGAAATAAAGTGCATTAAAAATCAATAAATCCTTGATTAATAAAAATGTATCGTTGCATATTCAATCTTTTAAATAACAGCAGAGTGAGCGAGTTTTTGGATATGGTAAGATTAAACTTATTTTAGTGTACAAAGCACCATATTTCAGCTCATTTTATTATGGTGGGTACACAAAACATTATTGTATCCTTGCTTCTAGGAAATCCTCAATCTATGCTTTCTAAGGGCTTCATTTAATTTGAACGTGGCTTTAAGCACTATCATTAAAGTTTCACTTTCACCACGTAAAGCCGGTAAATGTGGTGTTTACATGTAATAATCGTAATATGAGTTTACCTTATGATCCGAACCCAGAGTCTCCGCATCAGTGAGCGATAAAACGAGCATCTTCCCTCCGAAAACGTGTCGCATTTCGGGACAAAGCGACAAAAAAAACATTGTCGAACAACAATATAAAATGCGGGAAACTATTCATTGGTTATTCTAAAATTAATTGTATTACAAATTATACTGAAACTGTAAAATACTGTAAATTGATAAACTGTTTGGCGTGATGACGTTGAATGTCTCCGACAGCGCCTGTAGTCCCATTTAGCACCTTGTTAGCAACCGTCTTTTTTAAGAAACGTAACAGCTTAAAAAAATCACGAGTGGTGTGTTTTATGTCGTAGAATAAAACGTGAAAGTATCTTAATCTTGCACGGACCTTATTTAAGGGATTTAACAAAAAATCCCATTCAAAAATCCCATTGACTCTGGGACGATGGAAGCGGAAGTGCTACAATGCTAACTCGCTTCCGGGTTTTCGCCTACAAAGTGACATCATAGTTCCACCACTCTATTGAGACTGTCTAGAATTTTGGGGCTTTAAAAAAAAAAAAAGGAATTAATGGATTTTTGTCATTGTAGTGTGGTTGTGTCCACAAACTGCTAAAACACATTAATATATAAACACCACGTAATACTAAATTTTGCATCTAATGTCCCCTTTAAAGTCCTTGTTGGTTTAATGGTAAGGTGTCCCAATAGTTTTGTCCATATATATATTTTGATAGCATTCGTTACACAAGCTACATGTACTTATTATTATAACAACATTAAATGATGCATAATTCTGTCAGGATCACTATCATCTAAGATGACTAAATTAAGAGTGGTGTAACTGCACTGACTGCTGATAAAGATGATGAAGAACTGAACAGCGTGTGTTGTCTCTCAGTTCCACAGAGTGGTGCAGTTGGCAGGTCAGAAGGCTTGGCGTGTTGGTGACTTGTTCAGCGCTGTGGCTCAGTTCTGTCAGCTCCACCAGGACCTGGAGCACAGAGGACGGCCCGTGCCCAGCCTGTTCGACTGGATACTGAAGACCAATCGCTAGAGCGCCACCCATCTACAGACCAGGAGCCAGAGACGCCACATATCTGTCCTGTGCTAGCACACGTATATCGTCAGGAGCCAGTGTGAAAACACCAAACACCAATCCCATGAGCCGCTAATACACCCTCACACAAGCAAACTGTTTCTAGACTCATAGATCCCACAGACTCATCCACAGCCACCGCCATGACTGTACATCAGCACGTTTTTCTAGAGCTCAGCTGTGAAACTGTTTCTCACAGGATAGCTAGGTTTAAGACACTCGCACGCAGTAACGGCTCCCAATCCCAAGATCCTTAGCATGAGGCTTCCTCGGTACCGAACTTGCCCTCTCTGACCACCAGCACATACACATTTGATATCCTTAAGATTCACAGCTTGCATTCCACCATCTCTGTCTTTGCTAGATCACAGGAAGAAATGCCTTGACCATAAATATGTGCTAGAGATGCACATTCACGTAGATTGTGATTTAAGAATATTTCCCTTTAAATTACGCATGTTCCTGTGTTTACGCGCACGCAACGTTAGATCCACCAGTCACCACTGGTTAGAGGAACATGGTTTAAACCGACCAATCAGCCTTGACGTTTTGTAGCTTGCAGATTTTTACTGTACAACAAACCCGTTTCAAATGCACAACGTGGCTTTTTATCAAGAATAACGGACGTGCGAGCTCTGGTGTAGGGATTAAATGTTTGTATTTAAAGTGTGAAATATAGTGCGATCCCATTCCAAACACACTTGGATGTTTTAAGTTTACATTGGCGAACACGCTCGGTCATTTCATTGCACCTCGGAGACTGAATTGTATGTTTATTGTGTGACTACTGTTATTTAAGAGATTTTATTTTGGCTAGGTGTAAATAGTTTAGACTGTGAGCTATTGTATCTTTGGGCGTTTTTATGTTTTAAGATCGTAAAGACGCAGACGGACGGGATCACAGCACTGAAAGTCTCACCAGACTACTGTAAAAGTTTGAATATAAAAGTATAAACAGAGTATATTTAAAGTGCAAGTACAGTTCTGTCACGTAAAAGTTGACGTGTAAACGTGAAATCTGGTGGCGTTATGGTTTTCTCCGCATAGTAACATAATAGTAATGTGTTTTAATATCAGCGTTGAAGGCACACAACTGTATCCAGTCTGTCACGTATACCTGAATGTATTTATCTTTTCAAAATAAAATGTGTGAGTTTGATGTCAACAGCCTTTATTTGAAAAGAGCCACACATGTTTGAATAAATGAGATTATATACATATTCAACCAGCTGTTAAAGGAATAGTGCACCATACATTTAAAACAAATTGTTGAACATTAATTCATCCTCAAGCCACCTTAAATGTAGAGGTGTTGATTTCTTCATCAGAACAGATTTGGAGAACTGTAGCATTGCATCACTTGTTCACCAATGGATGCTCTGCAGTGAATGGGTGCCGTCAGAACGAGAGTCACTGTACATCACAAGTAATCCACACCACTCCAGTCCATCAGTTAAAGTCTTATGAAGTGAAAATGGGGGGATTTTTATGTAAGACAACAGAAAATGAATAGATAATGGAGTCCAATTTTGTCCGGAAGTGACGGTTTAAAGTTAAAGCACCTTAATGATGGATTTGTTTCTTACAAACACACAGCTTTTCACTTAATTGATATACTGTAATCTTGTGGATTATTGTGGTGTTTATCAGCTGTTTGGACTCTCGTTCTGACGGCACCCATTCACTGGTGAGCAAGTGATGCAATGCTACGGTTCTCCAAATCTGCTCTGATGAAGAAACAGACTCATCTACTGTACGTCTGTGATGACCTGAGAGGGAGTGCATTTTTAGATCATTTTCATATTTGGGTGAATTATTCCTTTAACCTAAAAAAAAATAGACTTGCTTGCTAAAAAGGAGACATTTCAGGATAAATGCAGCAGACAATAATTGATTTAATATAGTAAGCCTCAATATTGAATACCTGACTTCATATTGAAGTTGTACAATGAAAAGGTAATGTTGACAAGCATGCACTTAAATTGAAAGACTATAACAGCAACAGTTGTCCCACTGACTTCCATTATATAGCATTATTTTTGGTTTAATAAACAGGTATGAATTATAATTTTTGTGATAATTGTGTTTAACACTTTAACTCAAAGCCCTATATTATAATGCTTTATAAAAGTATTTTAATACATTAACTATGCCTTGTGATGCATTGTATCTCATGAATAATCACAGTTATAATAAATTATAATATTTATCTATTCTGCACTACACCTATAAAAATCATTACGCATTAAAACATGACAAACAACCATTTTTAAAAATGACAAAGAATCTGCAAATATTATAAAGCATTTTAACTTTGCTTAGATATTCATGTAAGCACATCATGCATTATGAATACCTTTACAATGCATTATCTATAACAGCTTCCAGTAAAGCGTCTGTGAACTGAAATACTACAGCGGTGTGACAAGAAGACACACAATACCTTAATCAAAAGAGAGATAGGAATACTGTGAGATCAGAGTTCAGGCCGCTCTCTCGGGATCAGTGCCAGATCCTGCAGGTGTTGTCTTTACTGCCTGCAGAAAGATTACTCAAATTACTGACGTATGATTACGTCTGTGGATTACTGTTACGCAGGTGCGTGTAATTGCCTGTGATGATGGTGTCTCCCTCGTAGTTAAAAGCGCAGGAGAAGATCTCATCAGAATGTCCCTCCAGCACCTGCCAGCACGCTCCCGTGTTCACGCACCACACACGAGCCGTCTTATCCACGCTCGCCGTCAAAACACGGCTCCCCTGCGGATTAAAACACACCTGGAGGGAGGAAATACAAATACATTACATTTCTGACTTTTCTTATGATAATCTCTTCATCATAAAACAAGTACTTTTTGTTTTGCATGTGGAACATCCTATTTCAACGAGCAGGAGAAGAACGAGAAGAGAAAGAGCGAGAGAGAGAGCTGAACTGAATCTGACCCGTGTCAGTATGACAGGCGTTTTATTAGAGCGCTGTATGAGCGTACTTGAGTTATCACCTCTATACAGGAAATGGAAATAATCTGCTGATGGTGATGATGGTCTGGAGGGGGATGGAAATGAAAGGAGAGGAAATTATGGCAAGATGGTTTAAGGATAGGCCTGAGAAAAGAAGAGATGAAGAGAGCAATAAGAGCGCAAACGGCCGTATGAATATGCAGAGAAGATGACGAACGACAGCAGGATGCTGGGATGGAGGCAAGAGGGCAAATCAGCTGGATATAAACAGGAAGGGACCTAGACAGGAAATGAAACCAAGAAAGAGACTGAGTGAAGAGATACGAGAGGATTATTGAGTCTGAAGCTGGAGTGACAGGCCGAGGATGGAGAGATAATGTGATTTATTACCTTTGATATCTCTCCTTCATGGCCCTCTAATTGACACAAACATTGGAAGGTTTCTGCGCTGAACACTCTTGATGTACCTGCGCACGAAAACACATGATCAGACTCGATTACAGATCAATCTCACTAAAAGCATGTCCAGGTCACAGTTAGATGTGAGATGAAAGCTATCTTTTATGGAGCCCTGCACATGACATGGAGGAAGAAAATATATCATGTGTCCATGAATTAAGCCATGATTTACTCATTTGTAAAACGTAGCCATGCTTTACTAAATCGAGGGAGCCAATTAGTAAATCATGGCTATGAATGAACAAGTTCTTCATTTGTGGCCACGATACATCATTTGTGTTCCTGCGTGTCATGTGCAGAGCTCTGTAATATTGTAAATGCATGTTATAGATGTGAAAGATTCATCTATGCATGTTTTATTTACTAAAGAAAATGAGCTTGTAATTTCAGCCCCTCCACAATCAACTGCAAGCTCGCAATGCTAAATCCAATCAACAACTAATGATGTTTTAAATAATCCATTACATTTGGATCAGCGTCAAAATAAACTCGATCTGCCGTGACTTTAAGTTGTCCTCCAGGCAAACAGATATGAGAAACTAATATTCCTAATTATATGTCAGAATGTCAACTATATTTATGGGATAAACGGTGTCATATTAGTGTTATTCTGTGGTAATAGAATTACATGGTAATGTGTGAAAACAGAAATGACAACAAAAAACAATTCCCCTTAAAGTAGTCCTATTTCACAGCACATATTCATATTTTTATAAAAAGGCAGGGAAAACAATTAAATTGTCTTTTATCTTCTGAAGTAAAAGAGGTCAGTCGTGAACAATGTTTCAGAACTGAAAACTCGAAAAATTATTTGCAGAAACGTCTTGTTCCAGATTTACTGACTAGAACCATACTACACAAATATAGAAAATAATGATAACCAAATTCATTTGATTCAGCATCTTACTATGAGCTGCTTCTGATGCAACTGTCAAACACTGGTAACGGGAAACATTTAATTTGGATGCCAAATCATTATAATTCCCCTTAAAAGTCTTATTTTACAGTAAATATTAAGATTTGTATAAAAAGGCATTTGAATATAGTGAACAAAGTTATTACCACAAGCTGAGACACAGCCCTAAGCTGGCATTTTAGGAAAAACACTTAATTGTTTGTTTTTATATTTATATAAATAATATTTTTTGCATATATATATATATATAATATTATATAGCCTCTTAATCACAAGTAGCTGTAGCCTTTTTAAATACAGTATATAGACATATGAAAAACTCACTGGCAAATCACACCCCACAATCCCCAAATGTGTTTTCCATATATAAAATCAAGATTGTTAGTAAGATATGAGAGGGTTGAGATTGATGTCTCACCATCAGCAGAGGCTGTAGCAATCAGCTGACCGGTGTAGTTAAAACACACATCCAGCACTTCATCATTATGACCCAAGAGAGTAGCCAAACACTGACCGCTGTCTGCGTCCCACACCTACACACACACACGACACCTCGACCTGAAATAACCTCACAAACACACTGTACATCAGCCAGATTGAGTGCTGTGAAGGGTGCAGTGTGTCCCCTTCAGTGGAATTCTCTTGATGTAACACAGACATCTCAGTGCTGTTATCTAACCACAGACACTCAAACACTAAATGAACTGACAACCTGAGCAGACTTTGTCTCACTGTGTTTTTGAGAGACATCAGAATAACTAAGAGCCCTCACACTTCTAGGAACAGACAGACAATCAGAGGAAGAGAGTTACTCAGATGAAAGTGAACGCAGCATGTAAAAACATTAAAGGGTCACATCATGAAAAATAGAATTGTCCTTTATCTTTTGAAGTAATAGAGTTCAGTCGTGTACCATGTAAACATAGCTTCAGAACTCGAAACTCAGAAAGACATCAAAGATTTGGTGTCCAGATGTTTGTTCCAGATTTACTGTCTGAAACCTTGCTACATAAATATGTAAATAAAACGAATGACAACCAAATTCATTTGATTCGGCAGCTGCTTCTGATGCACACGTCAAACCCTGGTACGGGAAAAACTACATTTGGATGCAAAGGACCCCAGGGGAAAAATCATAATTTAAGAGGCTGTTTTACGAGACAGAATGAGAATTACAGAAACCTTGCTACATAAATATATAAATACAAACGAATGACAACCAAATTCATTTGATTCGGCATCTTGCTATGAGCTGCTTCTGATGCACATGTCAAACCGTGGTACAGGAAAAACTACATTTGGATGCAAACATGTTATAAAAATCATAATTTAAGAGGCTGTTTTACGAGACAGAATGAGAATTACAGAAACCTTGCAGGTTTTATCCAGAGAGGCCGTGACGATGAAGGAACAGTCCCAGTTGAACTGAACACAACTGATTTCTCCTCGGTGACCTGTGAGACCGTGAACTTTGCTGGAAGAGACAAAATCCATTACGCTGTCTGAAAAGCCAAGTCCAATTCATTCAGAGTTTCTACAGGTCGTAAAAAATCTGAACTTGCACAAATTATGAGTAGAAAGTCTTACATTCACAAAGCTGTGGCATTAAATGTTTTCTCCAAACAGGCTTAAATCAAGATATATATTTACTTCAAATTGAAATTGACTCAAATTAAATCTAATTAAACTGAAAATATATGAAGAAATTGATATGTTCAAACTGTTGCTTATTTAACTCATTTTGTGCTCGCTAGACAATTATATTTAGAGAACATATTAATGTATTGTCCTTACTTCAATTTGGTACTTAAATTGTATTTACTAGGTCTTAAAAAGTCTTAAACAGACCTTAATAAAACCTACAGAAACATGTAAAGCTCTTTTCATCAGCCAGCTGTTATGTGTTTAACGCCTCAGTGCCTTAGATTTAGGATGAGTGCTATGACGATATATAAGAGTGATACGACTGATTCAGATCTTGCTGTATTATATTTATTTATAGTGTTGTATATATGTTCATATCTGTGCATTCGAGGTAATTAAGATATTCAATATTGGCCAGGATTGTAATGAAAAGGAAGTTACAACATTAACTGTGAAGTACACACTGACCTGCCAGAAGAAACGTCCCACAGAATGGCAGTGTGGTCAAACGACCCCGTGACCAAACGATCGCCCGCTGTGTTAAAGGAGAGAGAGATGATCTCGGCAAAGTGACCCTGAGAAAGTGTTGAATAGAGAAACACTGTGAGCGGAGAGAAGAAGCTCTAATAGAAAGCCCCCCTTTTTCACTTCAGCAAAGAAATATCATATTCATTTCCCCAATTCATCGGTAAGAACTCACTGAGCTATTCATAATTTAGATTCATCGAGAAATAATAGGAGCGTTAAGAGGGGTAATTATGCAGCACACACACGCACGCACACACACACACACACACACACACACACACACACACACACACACACACACACACACACACACACACACTGCTCTGCCATGTGCTGTGGAGAGGAGAAGACCTCCAAACGCTCCGTCTCTTCCCCTCTCCTCTGGCCCCAGGCACGTTTCTCACATATACACAGCTCCGCTTCAGACTGCATTCAGTACACTAAAAGTGCAATGCATGAACTATCTCATAAATGGTCGTAATGACAGATTTGATGACAAATCCATTAATAAACACACGCATGGATGAATTGTCACTCATCACTTGAAAGAAATCATTAAAAGTCCCGTAGGAGATAAACAGATGAGGGGGAAATGATTATCAGGATGGATGGTTATGTTTATGACAAGAATACAGAAAAACCACAGGATGAGACGTACTGCCAATGTGGACACCTCTTTCCCACTCTCAACATCCCATAATTTAGCCATGGTGTCCATGCTGCCCGTAGCAACCAAGGTACTCTGAGGGTTAAAGGCCAGGCAGACCTAACAGTAGATACACACAGAAAACAGAGACAGTATTTGAGATTAATTGAACAAACGGTGTCTGATCAATTCCAAAAGCTCCTGCCCCATGTGACATCCCAAGTTAAACCCCCAGACACAATCTGTTTAACATACTTAACTTGATGCCCCTAAGAGATGGGACCCTATGTGTTGAGTATACATCCTCTAACGTGTTAAATGGCCTTGCCAGCCATATTCTTTCAGTTAGAAATATATCAAATAAACATGTTATTTGCATTCACACTGTCATTGACCTTGAAAGTGGATTGGATCTCATTTTGGTCCACTTTAGTTAAGGGCTCAGATAACGTTCCCTGTACACTATTGTCTTTTGAAACCCAGTTTAGGACCCCTAAAGTTGTTGTGTTAGAGTTCCTGTCCTAACTCTAAAAACTACCCCCAAAAATCGATGAACACAATCAGACACTTTTACATTTATGCATTTAGCAGATGCTTTTATCCAAAGCGACTAACATTCAGGCTATACATTTTTGTCAGTATGTGTTCCCTGGGAATTGAACCTACAACATTTTGAGCTGCTTACACATGCATTAATGGATTTAATTTAGTCTATTCTTGAGAAAAGTGTCTGTTTCTAAGGGACAGCATTTCTTGTAAAGTCAGGCTTAGATGTCTTAATGCTATAGTTCACCCAGAAATGAAAATTCTGTCATTTTTAAGAATGATAACTATAAAGATAATATTTCTGTTTATTCTAAGTGCATTCTCATCAGCAGCTTTACATTCTCCAGCTTGTTATAGCAGGATTGATTCTGATGTTTTTATCATTCATCAGCTGGAAAAATAACTCGTTCTGAAAGAGATTCCAACGATATCGTTTCTCTGTGCCTTTATCATTATAGTTGTGCTGTGAGCTCTGCTGTTCTTTAATACAGAGAACAATTTTTAGAACTATTTATTTATCGTTCTCTTTATAGTTATCATCCTTGGTGTGAACAAGCCCCAAACCTGTATGACTTTCCTTTTCTTCTGCAGAAAGGAGATGTGTTGGTAAACAAACAGGTTTGGTTCCCATTGACATCCATTATATAGACAGTAAATACAATGGAAGTCAATAGGAACCGAAACGGTTTGCTATCCCACATTCTGCATACAAATAACCACATTTGGTTGATATTGTGTTCATTTCCTCGTATTCCTGACATTCCAAACACATGTTTTTCTTTCTTCTGTGAAACACAAATTTGGCAACAAACATTAAAAAGCATCATAATCGTAACTGATATTACTCACTTTATATTTCTAGTCTTTCACAACCTTTGTGAGAGGAACAGACTGCAAATGAAATGGCGTAAATCACTAAGTTCACATACACGAAACATATCAAGACACACTGTGCCAGGCTTGAAGTCAATGACGTCAAATGTCATCGTCTCAGTGTGTCCCATGCCAGGATATATCTCCCGAAGAAGGACAGGTTTGGAACGACAGTAAATGAGGACAGAATGATCATTTTGAGGTGAACTGTTCTTTAAACTGCTGAGACCAGAGTGAATGCAGACGTACGATTTCTGCCGCGTGCCCTCTAAACGTGTAGAAACACTTTCCTGTTTCAGCACTCCACAATTTGCAGGTCTTGTCAAAGGAGCCTGTGGCAACCTTGTCTCTGAGAGAGAAAACAAGCGAGCAAGCCAGAAAGAGGGCAGAGAGAGAGAAAAAAAAAGGACAAGGGCTCCTGTTATAACTCAAAGTGACAACTGGTCCCATTGTAATAACAACACCAGTTACCCTGCCGTGCCCTAACGCTGCAGAAAGAGACAGAGAGGTGACTGAGAGTGCTTTTCTATATTTAATACAACAACAAAACAAGGGAAAGATGAAGCCATTCTGAAGGATTCGGGGCATAAGTGATGCGCGAGAGCCCTGCTGTTACCCGTAAGGGTTGTTGAAGGCGATGGCGTACACAACGTTCCTGTGACCCTCCAAAGTGTGCAGCTCCTCGCCGGATGCGGTGTCCCATATTTTACAAGTCCTGTCATAGCTTCCGGTTATAAAACTGCAAACAGACGGAAAGTGAAGGAGAGAGGCAGAATTAGAGGAAGGGAGGGAGGGAGAGGGGGGGGTCAGGCATGTGAGCACAGCTGATAAACTCACCTCGATCCTGATTTATTAAAGGCTACATTTGTCAGGGGCAAGATGTGAGCCTGAAGTGCCTGTAGAGGAAGACAGAGAAGATGAATACTCGTTACACCACATTAATTCATTTCAGATCTATAAGCTTGACTCTGTCATTTCCATACATAATTACTACGGCTCTGATGTTCAGTTTTCCCTCTGCTGCCACCTAGTGGGTATATCGATCTAAGACGTGTTG
Source organism: Gymnocypris eckloni scoliostomus (assembly GCA_027564155.1). Taxonomy (NCBI): domain Eukaryota; kingdom Metazoa; phylum Chordata; class Actinopteri; order Cypriniformes; family Cyprinidae; genus Gymnocypris; species Gymnocypris eckloni. The sequence continues at coordinate 11,581,034 of CM050423.1, read as the reverse complement.
TTAGAAAATCTGTCAAATGCATTTATTTCATTATGTGTAACTGTGGTGGTGATGAACAAAAGCGGCAGAATGCACGTTTGGATTAAATAATGAAGTAATGTTCAATAATTCAATATCATGGATTCTTCACAAGCCCTTTTAAATAGTCATGCTGTGTGACAAATTAACTAATAAAGTACAACCGGCATGTCTCTCAATTATAAAAAAGGGAATATAAAAAATACATGAATATAAAAGAAGTAGCAACATAGTTTGCCCAAAAATGAAAAAGTTGACTCAGCCTCGGGCCATCCAAGATGTTTTTGTTTCTTTAATTATAACAGATTTGGAGAAATGTGGCATTACATCACTCACCAGTGGTTTCTCTGCAGTGAATGGGTGCCGTCAGAATGAGTCCAAACAGCTGATTAAAAATATCACAATAATAAACAAAAGTAATCCTCAAAACTCTGATCCATCAATTAACATGTCTTGAGGCCAAAGCTGCGTGTTTGTCAAAAACAGTTCCATCATTAAGATGCTTTAACTTTAAACCGTCGATTCTGGACAAAAACATTGTTAATAATCAATAATAACACTTTCTCTAGTGAATTCTGACAAGACCAGTCTGATTCAGACAAGACAACTTTTTCACTAGAGAAATGGATAGAAGACTTGTTAAAATGATGGATTTGTTTCAGACAAACAGGCAGCTTTTCGCTTTACAAGATGTTAATTGATGGACTGGAGTGATGTGGATGATTGTGATGTTTATCAGCTGTTTGGACTCTCGTTCTGACGGCACCCATTCACTGCAGAGCATCCATTGGTGAGCAAGTGATGCAATGCTGAATTTCTCTAAATCTGTTCCCATGAAGAAACAAACTCATCTACATCTTAGATGGCCTACGGGTGAGAACATATTCAGTAAATTCTCATTTTAAGGCAAACCATTCCTTTAAATTAGTTTTTGATGAAGTCTAACCCTGCGGGACACTGTATTACCCGAGAGATGAAGGACTAGACAGCAAAACAAATACAGAATAGAATCACAACATGCAAAACAGATCACATATGCATGACCCAAATACACTTGTGCATGACTGCTCAGTATTTATTAGTACCCTGAAAAGGTAGAACTTGCGGTCATCCTTTTGGCCGACTTTCTCTTGTAGTTTGCAGATCAGGACTTTCACCTGTTCAGCGCAGGACGAGGTGATGAGAGGTTCAGCTGCTCTAATGTCTGACAGAACCTCATTCACATCAGTCCTGGAGAAGCAAAGCAGTATAAAGAAGACAGTGTTTATCAGATGAACAGGTGTAACCTAGACATCACACAACGGAGGGATTGGAGTGTGTCGTTATAGTTTGCCAGTCATACTCTGGAGTCAAGTTTAACAGATCGATGGATTTGGTCCTGAGCTGCCCCCCTTTCTCATAGTCCAGGAATATCCCTGCACAACAACAACACAGACGAATCAAACGAACTTTCATCAAATCGTCAGATTGAAGCAGGCACTCAGCAAAGCTGCAATATAAACGTTGAATGTGTATATTACCTGGCGGGTAGTATCGTATGTGTAGCCGTTTCAGTCTCATCACGCCACCGAAGACTGTGTCAACAAACCGTTACTAAGGTAACGAAACGTATTGCTTACCGCGCATGCGCACGTTCTGCCTGTTTTCTGCTATTCATAAATATTTTATTATGAATGACTAACTTTTCGTTAGAACAACATCTCATGAGTTCATACGACACCTCGTAAAATATATTTTTTTTTTTTCATGAGATCGGGTTGAAATAATTGCACCTTTTCTCTTATTATTTTAAGATAATAATAATACGACATGATACAATTATGAAACTGAAAATATTATATAATATTTACGACAGAAGATTAGTTAAGTGCCTTATTTTGAAATATTCTGAATTTTCTCAAGCTACTGTTAACCCTGTGGTCATATATCTGTAGTTTGCTTATTTATTATTGATTTATGTATAGCTGCTTTGAAACAATATGTATAGTAAGCAGTGCTGTTCAGATAAACCTGAATTAGTTAAATAAATCAAATCTCAAAATGTGTGTTTTTTCTCGTATCAACACAAACACACATACAACACAATTATGGCCAACGTGCACACCGATCAAAGTCTCCATCATAAATATATTAATCTACACACCTTGCACAGCTCCTTATGTGGAAATCAGAGACTGGACTTGGCTTACTTTACACTGCACAGCAAAAACACCAACAGAAACACCAGACCAACAGCTACAATGAGAGACATCATCGTGTAGTCACAATACAGATTTGGAGGGAAATGGATTTCTGGAGGAGAATGAAGAGGTCAGACTGGGTCTTTCCCACTGTTTTGCTCTCTCTTTACGGTTTCTTTGCCAACTGCAGACCGGCAGAGCCTTTCCTTACTCCTTACTTGGTGGGACCCAAAAACATCTCAGAGCAAGTGGTGAGTATTGGGTTTTGTTTTTCACATTGGCTGAGAGGTTGTTTAAGGATAGTATACTAAGCATTTAGTTTTTCAGATACTCCCAATGATAAAGGATGAATGCCTAGGGCTGATTGGATTTTGAAAGCTGTATTATAATAGGTGCCCTCGAAAACATATATCCTTAACCAAACCTTTCTCCAGTGAAAAGTAACCATATTATCAATTCTACAACCTCAGAATATTCTAATTAAACTAAAACTAGTCAATGTATTGGTTAACTGCATTAACTTTCTCCATTGATTATTATAGTGATGCCTCACTCATGCTACACATTTGAAATCTTACCTTGAAGTAGTCACACTGATTTCAAATCATTTACCAAAACAATTCCCACTGATTCTGATTCAAATCAATTTCTGTTTCTGATTAAAATGACCAGAAACAATCGTGTTTCCACTTCTCCAGGTAACAAACTACCTGTTCCCCATCTGGACGTACTCATATATGGCCGTGCTCTGCCCAGTCTTCCTATTGACTGATTTCCTCAGATACAAACCTCTAATAGTAACCCAAGGTCTTTTTCTTGTCATAAATTACATAATTCTGTGCTTTGCTACCAGTTTAATTGCTCTGACCTACCTACAATTCAACTTTGCAATGGTCACCTCCACCGAAGTGGCCTATTTTTCATACATCTACAGCGTTATTCCTCCCGAACGCTACCAACGGGCCACAGGGTACGTTCGCTGTGCCATGCTGACGGGATATACCTTTGGAGCTACATTAGGACAGCTATTAATTTCCTTGGCTGACACAAGCTACTTCCATGTAAACACTATAACTCTGGGCATAATGTCAGTGGCTTTCTGTATTTCCTTGGGCCTGCCGATGCCTCAACAAGGAATGTTTTTTAAGAAGGTGGGGGTGTCTACGGACACACTGAATGAGTTTACAGATGCGTTTGGGGGAGAAACAGATCGAGGAACGCAGGCTACAGGAACATGCTGTGATTGGGGGAACATTAAAGCCTCTGGAAAACAAATGTGGGAGAGTCTCAAAGCGTCCTACTCCTCCAGAAGGCTGGTGCAGTGGTCCCTCTGGTGGGCTTTGGCTACAGCTGGATATGGACAGGTCTTTAACTACGTTCAGCTGATGTGGGACCACATTGAGCCCTCAAGTACATCCTCTGTGTATAATGGGGGAGTAGAGGCAGTCTGCACACTTGTAGGTGAGGCATTTTGTGGAGTATTTTAGTAAATAAAGTAAAAAATAAAGTTTCCAAAAAGGCATTTTCAATGCAATAGAAGAACCATTTTAGGTTCCCCAAAATACCTTTCAGTAAAACATTCTACAAATAAAAAATTCTTGAAAGTATTTGAATGATTTACACTCTTAAAATGATTATTATTTGTATTATTTACTGGCATCTGCATCTATGAAGAACCTACTGTATTACATCCATGGAAACTTTCCATTGTTCCATTTTCAAAACAATGTTCTTTGAGGATCCTAAAATCACTAAGAAAAGCCCCTCTTTGGAACACGAGTTTCTTCTGTTGACACAAAACACAAAAGAAGATATTTCAAAGACTTTGAGAACCAATGAATTGCTTGTAGTCATTGACTTCCATAGAATGGAGAAAAAAATACTATGTGTCAATAAAATAAAGAAGGTTTAAAACAACATGAGGGTGAGTAAATTATGACATTTTTATTTTTAGGTGAACTATCCCTTTAAAAGTGGCAAAGAATAAAGAGCTTTAAAAGTTTTCATGGATGTTAAAGGTTCTTCACCGAACCATAGATGCCAATAAAGAAACTTTACTTTTAAAAGTGTATCTGAGACTCAAAGACTTCATTACACATAAACAACTATCAAAAGTGTAATAAATCCTGTATCTGTATAGTGAAATATATCAGAATATGCCTAGCCCATGCTTTATCCACAAACGTACGTTGAATCATAATATGCACTTCTAACGCTTAATTGATATGCAGCTTGCATAGGAATTCAGCAGCTCAGGATGTGTGGGTGGAGATAATTTAAGCAATTACACCAGTACTGGTTTGGTTAGTAGTCACTTTAATTACAGCAGAAGAGAATGTCTCTCAGTTTTGATGCCTTGACAAGAAGATTCAAACAAAGGCAACATAAATGAGTTCTGAGTGCCACACAGAATAAGAATGCAGTCTAAATGCATTTCCCCAGTTTGAGTGTTGCCTTGCGTCGTGCCTCGAGATGTCGAAGACTTGACATCTCCCTCATTGTGATTCATGTTGTGATTGTTGCTTTCAGGTGCAGCGGCAGCTCTCTCCGTGGGTTATATCAGAGTGCAGTGGGGCGTGTGGGGCGAGCTCTCGCTGGGGGTTTTCTCTGCTATAGGTGCCGGGTGTATCTTCCTCATGGGCCACACCAACAATATCTGGCTGTGCTACGCAGGCTACGCTATCTTCAAAGCGTCATACATGTTCCTCATCACAGTCACAATGTAAGTTAGTCATTACATAGGAAGCATAAGATATGTAATGAAAAAGAACACAGGTGTTTTTCCTTGACTCTTGTTCATTTTTGCTGCAAGGTTTCAGATTGCAGTTAACCTCTCCATGGAATGTTATGCTCTAACTTTTGGTATTAACACGTTTGTTGCTCTTACACTTCAAACTATTCTTACTGTTATTGTGGTGGACAATTCAGCCCTGGGACTGGACATTGTGACACAGGTACGCTCTCGCTACACTGAACTTAAGGACATTTAGAAATGGAAACGTTTATTTACACAAAAATGCAAAATATAACAGAAATTATTTTTTAAATGCATATGCGGATACTTATATGGCCAAAATGTAAGATGAAATTGTAAAAACGTCTAGTGTAAATCAGTGACATTTAATTACGGTATAAGAGCTACTTACATAAAGTGCATATAAGTCTCTCTGTATCTCCCAATAATATAAAAAGACACATGAACCACAGCCTGATAATGAACATTTGTATAATTATACTAAAAATATAAACTATCAACCAGATGACAGACAGCATAGTAGATTGTAAACACATTTTTCAGAAAGTTTTGATATTTTTGATTAGGTTATAACGATTTTTAAGAGAGATATCTATGCATGACATGAATTAAGGCATTCAGGAGTATCTGAATAAACCTGTGTGTCCGTTTAAATGTGTCACAGTGTATTTTAATGTGACCCCTTCTGTTCCAGTTCCTTGTATATGGAGGTTACTACAGCATCATCTCTGTGCTCTTCCTCTCACAAGGCTTGTACACCGTTTGGACGCATTGCCGCAAATCTGCAGCAGAAACTAATACAGAGCGGCCATCTTCTGCTCTGGAGGACAGACCGGATCTGTGTCCACCGCCACCACATATTAAAGAGCAAACGGCATTTTAACTTCAAATCAAGGCTTTTGTCTTTATGTTGTTATTAGAATATACGAAAACTGTATAATATGTAGAATTATTTATTCACCCAGTATATGTGTATGTACTGTTCTGTGATGTCATTTCCTGTTTACGATTCAAACCACGTGACTTGCTCCCTTAGCATACCAAACGCTAAACTTTATTTGAACGAAACTATAAGAGGTTTCTTGTGTAAATCGCGTTTCAGAGACGGTAATGTTAAGCCTTGTAAACAAGTATCACGAGTCTATGTAAGTATTTTATAAACATAATTAAATTGTTAAACAAACACACACAGAAGAACAGCGTTCACTGCGCTTACACGGAACGTCACTTCTGTAATATAACACCGGAAGTATTTGATACAAACAATTTGGAAGTGACGTCAACTATTTGAAAAATGTGAATTGCAGTCTAATAACTTTTTGCAAGAACACGGTGTTATTATTCACATTTAACATTGCTAGACATATTACGTTTTATTTGAATAGGCATTACAATGACGTTTGATAGTAAAAACAATGGGCAGTATAAATCATTTTAGTCCGATAAATCAAATTAAATTATATTAAATACATTCTACATAAATAATAGAAAACAATGCTAAAATAAATACATAGGCTACTAATTATTTCCGCAATAAACGTCGTTAAATACGTTATTTTACATATCTATTGTGAGCCTCACAGCAAAAAAAGAAGAAAGGAACAAATATAATCTGATGTCCAATTCCTCTCTTCCATAAATATTTTTGGGGCTTTATTTAAAAATGTAAAATAAAGACATTTTCACGTTGGTTTTTCAAAGTTTCAGCAGAAGCACTACGAGGAAAGAGCGCGTTCGGCTGTCCAAAACTACACTTCCCACAATTCCACGGGTCAGTGTTGCGTAACTATCGGAACGTCTTCCAGGAGAAACTCTGCGGCCCAGACGACTTGGCATAAACATCAAACACCTCGATTCTGAATGACACAAAGTCCAACGGAGTCGCATATAATCGCCCGTAACGAGGAATTAATTGATCGCACGCGCTCGGAGGCTGGCTGTGAAAGAGATTCACGGTGGATTTGAGAACGCAAGATCGCGAGGGCCTATCAAATATGTCCTCTTCCTCGCAGGCATCTTCCAGGCGGCAATGGTGTTACCTTTGCGACTTGCCAAAGATGCCGTGGGCCATGATTTGGGACTTCAGCGAGGCCGTGTGCAGAGGCTGTGTGAACTATGAGGGCGCGGACAGAATAGAGCTGCTCATCGACGCGGCGCGGCAGCTCAAGCGAACACATGTGATGCAGGACGGCAGATCTCCAGGCCCGCAGCCCGGCGGCAAACACGCTCCCGCTGGTAAGGAGGGTCCTATGGAGACCGGCAGACCGCCCTCCGAGCGATATGAACGGGGAAGGGGAGAATACATGTCTGCCAGGATGCCCAACGGGCTGCCCAGACTGGAAGATGGCGGTCCGCCTGAGGTTAGTAGACAGAGTCCTACTGCTAGAGGACTTTAGTGGGGGCTGTGCCTCCTAGTTTAATGGCGCAAGGGCTTGTCGGAGCCCCTCATGGCCTGCTGACCGCCATGCCTGGTCTGAACGTCCGAGCCGGAGGCGCCCCCTTGACCATATCCGCCCCCATGTTAAACGAGCTCAGCAAAAGACAGGCCATAGGTATGGGGATGAACGTGGGTGTGACGTCTTTCATGAGCCCGGAATTCGAAAAGGAGCTCAAGGAGAAGCAGAGGAACGCCGAAGCCCTCGCCGAGCTTTCCGAAAGCGCCCGAAACCGTGCAGAAGACTGGGCTGGACGCCCCAAACATATACGTGAGGCCTTGCACGCCCTTTCTGGCTGCACCCCGTTCAATGTGCGCTTTAAGAAAGACCACGGCCTGGTGGGAAGGGTGTTCGCTTTTGATGCCAAGCTGATGGCTGAGTTTGAGCTGAAGGTCTTCATTGAGTATCCCTGCGGATCCAGTAATGTGTTCTCCAGCGTCTTAGCGCTGGTCAAGCAGATGTTCCATGACTCTCAGAAAGACACCGGAAAGGTCATTAACTCGGGGTACAAATACGTGGAGTATGAGAAAAGGCACGGCGACTGGCGCCTCCTGTCGGAGTTTCTCAGTGATGGAGTGCGGGCGTTCAAAGACGCACCGGCTCCGGAAACCCCCCCGCAGCCTTACCTTTGGACCCCAGCTGCTCCATTTTACCCAGCACGCTCTGCCACATCGGCCGTCCCACGCAGCCGAGTGCGCAGGCGCAAAGCCTCGCCCGAGCCAGACGGAGCCGAGAGGATGACCTCTGAGGAGATGCGCCAGCATTGGCCGCTTGGTGCGTATCCCGGATTACCCGGCCATATGCCAGCAACCTCGCTAGCCAGCGCGGGGCAGCCTCCAGAGGGCATGGGGGCGCATGGTAGCGACCCGTCGCCCATCTCGGCGCTCATGAGTGTGGCTGACAATGTCGGCACGGCCACCCAGTCCCCTAAAGATGCTCCGGGTGGCAGCAGCGGTGCCCACTCAGCAGGGCGGCAGAACAGCGCAAGTCCTTCACCCGCGGGCAGTCAGCGGCGGCTGGTGTCACGCAACGGAGAACAATCAGCGGGAAGTAGCGCAGGAGGACTCACCACGACCGTCACCGCGTCCCTCGCTGACCAGAGCGCCGTTATGGGAGGCGAAGGCTCAGGAGGAGCTGGAGGAGGAGGTGTTCCTCTGTGCTGCACCATCTGCCACGAGCGCCTGGAGGACACACACTTCGTCCAGTGTCCGTCGGTGCCCGGGCACAAGTTCTGCTTCCCTTGCACTCGGGACTTCATCTGCAGACAGGGCTCAGGGAATGAGGTGTACTGCCCCAGCGGGGAGAAGTGCCCCCTCGCGGGCTCCAACGTGCCGTGGGCCTTCATGCAAGGCGAGATCTCTACGATCCTGGCGGGTGATGTGAAGGTGAAGAAGGAAAGAGACACCTAACGGCCAGCAGGAGGTTTGACAATATGCTTTTATTCAGAAAGGATGCATTAAGTTGATCAATATATTATTTCTAATATGAATCTTTATGTTAACAGAACCTCACTCTGAGGGAGGTGTGATCCTGAGCCCTAAAGATGGCCGCTGTGTGACCCACAGCACTGAAGAGACGGCTGCTGGCGGGCAGGTCCTCTTCCTCCATCTACCCTCTTGCCTTTCACTGCCCCCCCCCCTCGTTTTCCCTCCCTCCACCATCTCACTTACAGGTGACGCGACGGAGAATACAGCCATGTTTCTCTCTAGAGATGTCCGTGTATTACACCCTCCAGCAGCACTTATGTCAGACTAGTTGGCCCGCGTCGATTCGTCTGCAGCGCTTTAAGAACTTGTAGTCTGCAAACCAAAACCGTGTTGTATTAACAATGAGAAACACATTTCAAAGATCCGGTGGGGTGTGCTTCAAACCACCAGACAGACGCAGATTGTACAGCTTGTTTGGAAACAATCACAGAACCGCTCCGACTTCAGGCCCACTCTTGTTTTTGCTGCATAAACTGCTCAATAGTCCAGGAATATTACTAAGTGCTAAAAGCCCTTCTTGATACAGCATGTATATTAGATATCTTTTATTTTGTACTCCGTGTAGATTGTATAAGAAGTATCTCTTTCAATGGTTATAGATGTGCAATCTCTAGATTTGATACTATGTTGCTTTATGTACCACTAAGTCTTTGAATGAATAGAAAACCAAAGATAGACATGCTGAATATTGTCGTATCATATGATGCTATAAGATATATTTTTGTTGTAAAATGTTTTGTGGCTTTTGTCAGATAACGAGGACAGATATGGGGAATGTTTTACATTGGGAACGTATATTTAAACCTCTATGGGTAGACACACAATAGATTTATATTACAAGCAAGCAGATCACTATATTTTCTATAGTAACCCATTGGCTTTTAAATCCATGGAGGACATGACTAGTTTAATATTATGACAACAGATCAACTCTGTTTTTGTTTTTTTTACAAGTATATGGTCCAGATTGTTTTCTTCCATTTTTACATGTCAAAGGCATACTTTATGATAATTGTTTTGATTGAAAGAGCCAGGATCTATCACTAGACCTGTAGTCTTGTTATACAGCGGCCCCAAACCGGTTTGGACTCTTCCAGATGTGTTCGGGACCGCTGTAGGTTTGGTTCTCCACATTGTTTTGACGTCTTCAGTTTTGTTTTATGACATATGACTAAAAACCTTTGTTTAATCTGCATTTATGTTACAGCTTAAATTGTATTTAAATTAAATTTGACTTTTCACAAACCCTCGGAGGTTATTGCTGTGTTCATTTATTTTACTCTGCAGGAATTTGAACCCTGAAACTGTGTTTTGCTATTGAGGTTATATCTAATATTTGATGTAGTGTATATGTTTTTAATCATCTGAATATGTCTTCTTGCAGTGGAGACATTGGATCAGTTTAAACAAGTGTTTATTTATTATAGATTAAATCTCTGCCTTGTTTTTATGTTGCACTCTTAAAAGTGAACACACTGTGTATCGTGTAGACGGTTTACTGGTAAAGTAACCTGAGTTACACTGTTAGCTGGTAAAACAGTGTATTTGGCACAGTGCAGTGTGGAAACGCTGTGACCCAATAAAAGGTGGATCTGCGCTGGACTTTGATTAGATCATTATGTGCAAACCTCACGGGTTGTTATGTTCTGGAGACGCCGAACTGTTCAAGGTTAGCGCGTGTTTGATATTTTTATTTTGCTGAAAGACATGATTTCACACGACAGAGTTTAGATTGATTTACAGTATTGTCATATGTGTGTTCGTTAGCAGTTAAACCAAATCTGTGACGCAATGCGATGCCTATTATTTACTTAACTGAACATAATCAAATAAATGTGATTTTAATATTTTAAATATGAAATTATTTCAGTCTGCAAAGACAAAGTTTGAATTTATTTTAGAATTAAACAAACCGCAAAATACACACACTAAAATTACTCAAACTTTAACAACAATTCAAATAAACGGAAAACACACTAGTATCTAAATAATACTAAAATACCAATGTTTGAAGTAAATCTGGTTGTTTCGTTCTGGGATGTGCAGAAGTCTCTCTGTGCTGTAATGATAGACTTTGTCCAGCAGATGGAAATATTCTCCCAACATACTGCAACAGAAATTAGTCTACTTCAATTAGCAAACCACTAGTTAGTAAACCGGTGGAATTCAATGCTAAACATCAAGTAATGTTCAATAAATGACACGACAGAATTGATCAGGTCTATAAGTTAGTGTGTTTCAAATGTAGCCAGAACAGGGGCAATAGTTTTAGAGTTAAAACATCTCTAACATGGTCATGTGTTTTGGAACGTTGTGTTTAATATACTTCGATATACTTTCCTATAGAATTATTGAACATTCTAATAGAATCGAATATGCAGCCTCGGCGCATTGCTCAGATGTGGAACGTAATTCGCTGACAAATGAATAAATAAACTAAATAATAATAGCCTAATTATTAATATTACCATAGGCTATTTTATAACAAAGGCCCATTACATTATGTAGCCTAGTATTATATATGAATATTACAATATTATTGTATTACAAAAGCATATTGGTATTGTTCTCGCGAGACATCGGCCTTGGCTGCTTCTTGTAACCCATCTATTTGAACAGATTTCCTCATGTCCTGTCTGAAGTTAGTCTATGTGAAGGTGTCCATGTGAATTCTCCTTGTTTTAGACCAGGGATCCTCAAATCTGGACCACTCCTGCAGAGTTTAGCTCGAACCCTAATCAAACACACCTGAGCTAATCAGAGTCAGGATCATTAGACAATCACAGGTCGATGAGTTTGATCAGGGATCAAACTCTGCAGCAGATTGGACCTCCAGGGAAAGTCTGTTTTAGACTATCATTAATGACTCACTGCTGTTTGACGCGGTCCTCAAACGCCTTAAGACGCGTTTCTAATATTCCGCTTCCTCAATTAGCGTCCCCCATTACGGCTATTGTTATCCAATTATAGAGGTGTTAATGAACGATGCGCGCATGACAGCAGGAGGATGTTCTCCAATACACCATCTCAAGACACTGCAGGGTCACTGAGAAGAAAAGCGTAGGATAGACACGTCTGCAAGCTCGCAGCAGCTCTTCAGGCTGTTTTCATCTGGATCATTTGGATTATTAGAGGGATATTTGCAGTGGATAAATCCAGCCATGCATTCTGATCTGATGCTGCTATCATACAATTAAAAGCAATGGCTCATCGAGGAATTCTGTGAATAATTTTAGTTATAGCTAATGATTCTTTAGATAGACATTTGGTGACAAAAGGGTTGTGGGAAGATCCCAAAAGTCGCATTTGGGGTTCAGGTCTCTCCTAATCCTGTCGACCCCCCGCTAATTGATCGATTACATCTCCATTCATTAGCCATTAGGAACCGCATTGACATTGTGATGTCCCTGTCTGCGCCTGACAACAGATGTGTATTCACATGGCCTACTACAGTCTTCTGCACGGGTCTTTTCAAGCCAAGGAAAGTGTGCGCACATTTATTTTATTATTAAAAATAATAATAATTGAGGGGTCTTCAAAATTTGAATCCGTGCATTTGCAAAAATGTGCACGTTTGACCGCTTTGTTTGAAACAAAATAAGAAAATATGATTCAAATTAATATAATGGACTATAAAATAGTCAAAAAAAATAAGAGGACTATTAAATGAAAATGCAAATTAAGTAGCCTATTCGGAAAGGCATTGTGTCGCTTCATATTCGAATCAATCAAATCGGTGTATTTCGATCCTGTTATATTTGACTTTTTACACGCACGTGCCCTCAGCTTTGAGAAAAGACGGCATGAAATCATCTTTATAAGTCTCTCTTCGTGAAAGTGATAGCCGAGGGGATTTAACAACTTTTAAACCTGGCACCTCAGATTACTGATGTGGACCCCTGCCGTGATGAGCTTTACCACCCTGAACACATCACTGATGACAGAAGAAGCATTGAAGGATTGACTGAAGACCACAAATCGGTCAATCTATCTATCTATAGAGACTACGTCAATTAATAAACGCCAAACTGACACCTCAAAGGTGGCACAGAAGCGCTTCTGAGGTGGCATTTAGGTGGCACACACGCATTTGCACAGCACATGCACCTTTATGGAGCTGGATAATACAGGGGCTGACCGTGGGATAGAGCAGGTATCGATGGCTTTTATGCATTTTTACAAGGATTTAGAGCACAGAGCATTATCTAAATAATAGGAGATCCCGTCCTTCTGTAAGTTACAGCAGAGGCCCTTCTCCTTTTCATTCAGTTCCATTCATTTTCATTGTAGCTCTGGAGTTGTCTGTGATGGCCGGCCAATCTACAGAACAGCAGGGGTCAGGGGAGAGCTTTAGGGACGTCCCGGGTCCCAGGGCCTCTTGGGCGGTCCCTCACCTGCACCGGTTTAAAGCCCGAGGTGAGGCTTCCCTTCATTACTCACCACACAGACCTGACGCCGTCTGCACCACAGCTTCACTTCGGACTTCTCGGGATTACTTCAACATGTTTACGGGTTCTGCTGAGTAAACCAAGTTAACTAATCATGACAAAACAACTTATTGATCCACGGGACTGAAGACAGCCGAAGAGCTTCACTTTTGAAAACTTTTGATCACAGTTCATGTAAAGTTACGTGGAATTACAAAGTGTGTCGTCGCGGGACGTTGTTTTTAAGAAAACCTCTAAAAAAACTCAAGGGCATTTTAATATACGTTTAGTCACCTGTCGATATCGCGTTTCTTACGAGTTACGACTTTATTTGGGGATGTTGAGCTCCGTGAAGATGGAATCTCATGAAATTCCGGAATGGAATGCTTTCTACAGTGAGCCAAGTGAGGTGGGTTCGAGAAGCCTTCAATATTCCTTTATTTAGATCATATATATATATGTGTGTGTGTGTGTGTGTGTGTGTGTGTGTGTGTGTGTGTGTGTGTGCTAGATAGATAGATAGATAGATAGATAGATAGATAGATAGATAGATAGATAGATTTAGATAGATACATAGAAAAAATAAAGTGCGAAGTAATATTTAAATGTTTTTCGATAAAAAAAATGTTTAGATAAATGATAAAAATAATGATAAAATATAGCCTACATAAGGGTCAACATTTAGCTTTCGATTAATTTTCGATTTTAATTTCACATTACAGTCTTGTGTACCAATTTTAAACTGTAGTAGATTCAACAGAAAACTGTCTTTGTGAGTTCTATGAAACACATAAAGCAGCATTAACAGTCTGCACTTGCGCGTTTGCGTTTACTGTTATTTCAGCGCACAGCTACTTTGTGACCGCAAACACTGCTTGAGATTGGAATTATTGGTATTTGTTTAATTCTATTTTGATATTCATTCTAATAAATCTGACGACCCATGATGTCAGTTTAACAAATAATGAGTTTTATCTGTTAAACGAAATTAAGTGGTATATTCTTTTTATATGTGTATATATATAGTTAAAATATAATTTAGTTTGGCATAAACTTTATAGAAGCCTAGGTGAATTGCGTTATATTATAATTGTGTGTGTTTATAAATAAGATTTAGCTTTTGAGTTGATGACAAACATTAATGTCCTGTGGTTTTTCTTTTTTAGATGTACTCCTCTCCGAGCGCCATGAACTCAGTGAGCAGCTTGAACAGCTATATCAATCTGAACTCGGCCTGTTCCACATCCAGCATGAATATGGGCTATCCCAGCGCAGGTCTCAACAGCAGCCCATTGAGCAGCATGGGTGGAGGTCCCAACCACATGAGCCTGTCCCCTATCGGCTCCTCTCTGAACCCCGGTCCTCTGACCCAGCTGGGCTCTTCTGCCTCCTCCCTGGGTCCCCTCTCGCATTACCAAAGCATGGGTCAACCAATGTCCCAGATCAGCTACCCCTCTCCTACCTCTCTCAACCGGACTAAGGAGATGCCAAAGCCGTACCGTCGCTCGCTGACCCACGCCAAGCCACCGTACTCCTACATATCCCTCATCACGATGGCCATCCAGCAGTCCAACTGCAAGATGCTGACACTCAACGAAATCTACCAGTGGATCATGGATCTGTTCCCGTATTACCGCGAGAACCAGCAGCGCTGGCAGAACTCCATCCGCCACTCTCTGTCCTTTAACGATTGCTTCATCAAAGTGGCGCGTTCCCCCGACAGGCCTGGCAAGGGCTCCTACTGGGCGCTTCATCCCAATTCTGGGAACATGTTTGAGAACGGCTGCTACCTGCGTCGCCAGAAGCGCTTCAAGCTGGAGGAGAAAACTGGCAAAAAGAGCTCGGCGAAGTCTCAGGAGGGCAGCAGCAGCAGCACAAGGGTGGCCACAGCCGTGAGGGGCTTCAAGAGGAGCACAGTCCCGCCACCGGCTCCGAAGGTGCCGACTCAGCCCATTCCGACAGCTCCCATGCCTCGGAGGAGCAGCAGAGGAGCCTGGTGCAGCTGGATTGCCCGTCTCAAGCCCCCAGTCTTTCACACAGCTCGCCAGTGCCAATCCCGTCTTCAGTGTCCTCCTCCATGCCCCCGTCCGGCTCGCACCTGCACTCTCAGGGAATGGGCGGCAGCACTCACCTGTTGGCCAGCCCGATGCAGCACCTGGATCTGCACAACGACCCACTGAAGTCCATGGACCCCCACTACAACTTCAACCATCCGTTCTCCATCACCAACCTCATGTCCAACGAGCAGAAGATGGACCTCAAGTCGTACCAGGACCAGGTGATGGCTTACAACAGCTACACCACAACTTCTCCGGTGCCCACCAAACAGATCTATGACAGCGCAGGTCCGTCCGCCATTGACTCTGGTGCGTACTACCAGACCCTCTACAGCAGGTCTGTCCTCAATGCATCCTAATGTGTTTACCAGCCATTTGAACTCTACAGACTCTTAACGGCAGGACTCTTACATCTTCAACACAGAGCTTGCCTTGCCATTGATAACTGAGCTTCGGTCCGGCACTCTTAAAAATAAAGGAGGTTTTCACAGTGATGCCACAGAAGAACCATTTCTGGCTTCTCAAAGAGCCTTTAGAAGAACCGTGTTTCTCAGTGTGAAGAATCGTGAAGGTTTCCATGGATGATGAAGGTTATTCACCTTTATTTTTAAGAGTGTGCTGAGAAAAGTGCTTTTACCAGAACCAAGGAACGAGTTCTGATGCTTTTTATTTCCAGAAGCTACTTTAATTAACACATATTCAGGAACTAAACGTTCTGGTTTCGGATGTATACGAATGATGCCACATGTATATAATGTTTCGGGGGAAGCAGGAGTCAGGCATTTATTTATGAAGGGAATAATTTAATATATCTCGTATGATTTTGTGTTGTGAAGTTACGTTGATAATGTGATAATAAGAAGACGTGAGCGTGATTGCGGAAGCGTTTGAGTTCAGGTTACTGCTGAGTTACAGGGAAACTCTCCTGGTTTGTGTTACAGCACAACGCATGTTCAGTTGAAGTGCACTAACATACAGTGTACGTGTATGGAGAGTGTCTCATTATAGAGAAGCTAAAGAAATTACTTTTTTACTCTCGGCCATGACGTCATTTTGTATATTCTGAAGAGTTAGTGTTAAATATAAATAGAGCTAAAAGTTTGACAAAGACGATAAAACTGTGGTAAATCCAACTATTTGACTACAGACTTCCCTTTTTAGTAATAACATTGATGAAGAAGAGACTGAAGATGTGTCGCTGTTATTCCAGCGTGCCTCGCGGTCTGCTCAGCTCAAGCTGTTAGTAAGATCAGCAGACAATGCACTATAAGGGCCATTTCCACACAATACTTGCACTAGTGACCTCTGTTCTTCACCGCGGGGGGGTGAGATCGTTTTGTTACGATGCTTTGTAACTACCTTTTATCAGACAATCATACAGACCCTATTGAATTTGCCATGATGCATTTTTTAAGATCTCGTCATTTAAAAATCTCCCTCATGCATTTCAATAATACAAGCTTTATCAAGCCATCATGTCATTTATGAATTTCTTGCAAGTCTTTTGGAAATGTGTAAGAAAGCAGGTCAGAATTGATGTTCTTGTACTGTTTCGTTTATTTAAACCCAGCTTTGTGTCCATTGGGCTTAGAAGATAAGTGTCTTAATATATATATATTGCTTTATTTGGTTGATTGTTTCATTGTATGTTCTTAACGTTTGTTATGTTCTTTTCTTATTAAAAACCTCACATATCCTTTTGAGTTCTTTTCATTATTACATATGCTTAAAGTAAAAATGGGACTGTTGAAAACGTTAAAATATTTAATGTGTTTATATATAATGCTGTGATAAATCAGCTTGTACACTGACCCTTAGACATGAACTGTGTAGTTTTACAGGTTTTGAGTGAATTTTTGTCATTTGAATGATGACTTAAAATACTACAATACACCAAATTAAGTATAAACTGTACAATGACAGGAAAATTAGAAAAATGGTACTTCATTTTAAGAGGTTCATATATGCCCCTTTTAGTAGTAGATAAGAAACAACGTTGTGCTTATATATATATACATATATATGTGTGTGTGTGTGTGTGTGTGTGTGTGTGACTGTGTCTGTGTCTGTGTCTGTGTGTGTGTGTGTGTGTGTGTGTGTGTGTGTGTGTGTGTGTGTGTGTGTGTGTGTGTGTGTGTGGGCATGTTTATGTGGTTTATGAGGACACAAATTTGTATAATGACATGGGTATGACATAGGTATTACAAGGAGAAGGTGATTTATGAGGACATTTTCAGTGTCCCCATAATTTAAAATGCTTATAAATCATACAGAGTGAGTTTTTTTGAGGGAAAATAGAAATGCACCGTCTCCTGTGAGGGCTAAGTTTAGGTGTAGGGGTAGGTACATACAGCTTGTACAGTATAAAACCATTACGCCTATGGAGAGTCCCTAGAACCATAAAAACCAACATGTGTGTGTGTGTGTGTGAGACCAGTGCGTGCGTGAGTGCGTGCGTGCTGTGCGTGTGTGTGTGTGTGTGTGTGTGTGTGTGTGTGTGTGTGTGTGTGTGTGTGTGTAGAATAATCAATATAAGCAGTTCTATTTATTGCACAACGAGAGAATAAAATAGAATTGTAATATAGACATACATTTAGCCTATTTGAGACCAGTTTTGGACTTTGAGATCAACACAATTATTGGGTTTGACATAAACACGTGGAGTTAATGCAGCTTGAGTGCTATGCCGATGATATCATTTGTAATGCAAACTTTTGTATTCGGTTAGAAAACAGAAGCATGTTCACTATAGTGGAGCCCACTGAATGTCTAAATAAAACCATTCACAATCTGAAGAGTGACATTTGGAAGACCTTTACAGTAAAATGAGCATGAGCAATATAATAACCATGTTCCATCTGCCAGCATAATAACCCTATCATCTTTTATTGTCCCAAGAGCATCCGGCCATGAATCATTTATACCTCAAGAACCCAAAAAGTTCACAGGATCATTTTTAAACGTGCCTTTTATTGTGTATCTTCTGTTTTGCTGTGAAATATCCCACCCTGTCTCGTCTCTCTCGTGAGACTGATGGTGGACTCTGAGCCACGGTTCAGCTCAGGGTTTCTTGCTTTATCACAGAGAGCTGTGAAACCATTCTCTCTTGTCACGTCACTCCGGAGAGCGTTTTCAAAGGCAGAGCGGATCGCATGCAAAAGCGAGGGAAGGATGAAAGATAGACGGGGCTGGAGAACGAGAGAGCATGTAAAGCAGACTCTGCCCTAGGTCTCCTGGTGGGAATCTATAGTAGCTATTTCTTCATGAGAAACACAAAGGGACCTTGCTGCTGGGGCTCTAGCCTGATAAGATAGGCCAATACGCCACTGATATGGTTTCCACGGTGACACAATGGCAAATTAAGGACAAGGAACAGAGGGCCCTTCCCATCATGACTAAACTGGAACGTACCTTTTCCTTTGTGACCTAATTAAAAACTTTCAGTCTTAAATGGTTCATTGTGAAATACACACTCTAACTGTTGGTCCAAACCTGTATGACCCACTTTCTTCATAAAAACTGTTTATTGGAAAGTCAGTAGGGTCCCGAACAGCTTGGAACATTTTCTAAATATGTTCCTTCGGGTTCCACAGATGAAGTAAAAAGTTGAAATAAAAAATGGGTGAAAAATGATGACAGAATTTTAATTTTGGATGAACTGTCCCTTTAAACGCTAAGTCAAAAATAGAAAGCCTTTAAGTAAGTAAAAGAAGTACACTTTATTATATTCTTTATTTAGAGTATTTTTATAGAACAAAATAATACACTTAAGTGTGAACTGAATTTAATGTTTTTGGACACGTAATTGTATGTTATATAACATTAAATGAAAATGCATTCAAATTTATATTAAATGCAATTAGTTTAACTTAAGACTGATTTGTTTTGACCCACTTAAGTACATCTTTATATGCAATTTCATAATTATGTCTATTGTGTTTGAAATATGGTTGAAGTCTGCTGCTGTATGTACGACAAGCGTTTATATTAAACTGAAATATACTTTAATGTCAATGATGTAAAATGCACTTTAAAGTAAAATTAATTTTTACAGAGTGCACTTTTTAAAAGTGAAAGTGTCTCTTTTTAAGTGCACTAATTTGCCTTTTGTTTAATTAAGATATCTGAAAGTACAGATTTGAATGTATATATATACACACACGTTTATGATTTGAAGCACACTGCACATTCGATACTATTAAGTGCACTTCTTTTTACAAACAAGATAAATGATCAACAATATTATCCCTAATAGTCTCATACAACACAGTGTTTTAAAACGCAACAGGTGCTACACAGCACGTGGCGTCTGTCTGTGAAGGCGAGTAATAACTTCTGTTCTTACAGTATTAATCCAGGCTGTTATGAGCCATATTCTGCTGATAGCACACAGACGCTGATAAGAGACATTCCTGTATAAAATCACTTTAATCTCTATTGCTTCCTCAGTCTTGCCATGTTTCTGATTATCTTCATCTGTTCAGGGTAAATGCAGCACAGTTGACCCTCTTAATGCCGGGTTCTGCTGAAATAAAACGTCATACAGGTTTGAACAACACGAGGGTGATTCAATTATAACCGGATCTTCATTTTGGGCAAACTGCTGCTTTGTCACCATCTGTGTTGTATAAAGCACTATATAATAAAGGTGATTTGACTGGTCGTTTTACCTTTATTACACTAAAACTTACTGACTTTGCTAACACAGGGTATAACATCTTTCCCCAAAAAATTGGATAATTGTTGTGCTTTTTATTTCTTTTCTACTTTGTAATGCTTGTGATGTTCCCGTCAAAAAATGACCAGCTTATAAAAAAGTTTTGTTTTCATTATTCTCTAAAAAATCTTTAAATCAAGTTTGGTGTTTTGAGTAAAAAACGACCGAGCTTTTAAACATTGCTTGTGCATGACTCATTTTGCTATATTATCACCATATCTTAGATCCAACCTTTTTAATATTCTTTCAGATAGCACAGGTTTTGTATTTATTTTGATCGCACGCTTCAGGTTTTGAGTGAACATTGCCAAAATGATTGACAAATAATGTTTTATTCACTTAACACCTAAGCTCAGATCAATGAGGCCTGTGATCAGTCAGAACCAAAACGAAATACAAAACCTGTGCTAATTAAAATAAAACAATCTGAATATAAGATTGGTGATAATGTAGCATATAATTAGAGCGTTACAATCCATTTTTAAAAGCTCGGTCATTTTTGATGAACTGCACAAGGTGTAATGATAAAGTGAGAAGGGAATAAAGAAAAGGAGAGCTAGTACTCGCACTTGGTCGTCCCAGAAGATGTGCTATGCAAATGAGGAGCGCAGCATCCTTAACTGTATCCTGGAGGAGGGGTGTGCTTTGTTGACTTTCACGGGCGTTTAAAGACGTGCTTATGAGCCTCGCGGAGAAACAACCTGCTCAAGCCACAGGCGATTGCTTAGGTGTCAGGTTTTTCCAAGGTGTGCCCTGATGCAGACGGATTTCAACTTTATTTTAATCTTTTTATTTTTGAGTGCTGACGTTTGAGTCATTTATGATGATAAACGAGCCATTTGCATATTAGTCATTAAGAGTCTGCCAGAGAGAGACATTCATTTGAAGCATTTGCATGTCAATAAAATATACTTTTTCTGGTAGAAAGTGACTATTAGTTTGAATGACTGCTAAATGATGTGGTTTTGAGTGTCACTTTTTGTATTTAGCGGAGAAAGAAACCAAATAATCAAGATGGGTGGGACCAATTGTAAAACTTTTTATAATCAGTCATTGAAAAACCCAACACTTCTCAGTATTGTCTTCAGTGTCTTTAGCCGTTTTGTCTTTAGCCGTTTTCTGTGTATTTTTACTGTAAACCATCCATAAGCTATGTTAAGCACAAGTTACTGTCACTCCATTGGCTCTCTGTCTACAACAGGTTTCGGTGAAGAAACCGAGCCAGCAAAAGAACATAAACAAGAGCGGGAAAGAGCGAGCGTGTGTCACAGGGAGCATTCATAGTGTGCAGATAAAGGGCTGGACTTTGCTCTATGGCATGCTGTGGGTGAAGGTAAAATGGCTGCTGATTAGGCCAGACAGAGACAACGACAGCCGAACAGCATGATTACATTTTCCTTTCAGAGGCAGATTGATCCTGGCTTGATCACTGTGTCAACAAAACAGAGAGCTGCTGTTCTCGTCACTGTATAGCCTCATAGCCGCAGTCAAATGCAGTCTGTCAATGGAGTCGGTTCATTCTACCTTGAACGCACACATTAGAGCCAGTCCTAGCTACACTTAAATGCTCTGAGTCCACCACATAGCTGTGTTGAACGTATCTTTTTCAGTTGAAATCAGAGGTGTAAAGTGCATAGACAAGTATTTGTGTCATTTTATACAAAGTATCGAACAAAAAATACATTAAAAATACAGTCAATGTACTTTCAGTATTTAAAATTAAACTTCTATTTTTTCATGAACTCAATCAGAGGCAGAGAAGACTTTCACATTTTATTATAAATTAAACTGAAATGTATATCCAAAAACCTTTTCTGAAATGTAAATTAATTATCTGGTTTATTACTAATGATGGGTATAAATTAAATTAAGTCATTCACAAAACAATTAAGTCAAAGATTTTGATGTTGAGGTGACTGTAGAGAGGCTTCGTTTATATTGTATTTTGTGGTATTTGATATTAAACATTTGATTTGAATTGTTAGCTCAGTGAGAAGTCTAAACTGAAATATTTAAAGCTTGACTAAGGAACTTTAGCTTGAACGGTCTCTCTATCGCCATCTGTGGTTTAATCCTGAGTCCTGACAAAGCCTCTAGAAGCCTGCATGGCGTTATATCTCTGCCTCAATGCTGAGCGCGAAAGATCGTATTCAGAGCACGCTAATGTGCAATTTGCACACGCCAACTGAGTTTATGGTGAAAATGTTCGTCTTGCAAAGAAGAAAGTATTTTGAGCGCACGAAAATCAATTTTGCTTTTAAAATAAGTTTTTGTGCTCTCTAAATGCTGATTGCTCACTTGCTCAACACACCTCAGCGTTACAGTAGGCCATAATTCCAGCCAATCAGAGACGAGACGGCTAAATTCTGATATGCTGCTTGACGACCACACTGTAAAACATTCATGTGAAATCTACAGTAATTACAGTAATGTAAGAAGTACTGTGAGTGTCACAGTAACCAGCAATGTCTTGTAGAAAATCACAGTAACTTCCAACATATTGTGCAAAACACAATAAGCAATTATGTACTGTTGAAAATTACAGTAACCAACAATGTCTTGTAGAAAATCACAGTAACTTCCAACGTATTGTGCAAAACACAATAAGCAATTATGTACTGTTGAAAATTACAGTAACCAACAATGTGCTGTAAAAAAATCTAAATAAATGACCAGGTTATCAAGATTTTATTGTTTTCAACACATCTAGCAATAAGTGATAAATGAAGCTTGTTATAATGATGAACAGCAATTATGTACTGTTGATAAATTACAGTAACCAACAATGTGCAAAAAATCATTATAAATGACCATTATCACAGATTTTATTGTAATAATCACAACAAGGCAACAAAACATAATATAAACAATGTTGCACTTGCAAATTAATGAGTTTTACTGTACAGTTACATGGTTGTTACTGTAAATGAAAACATGGTTATGTCTTCAACAGTAAGTTACAAGTCACTAGCTGCCAGTTAATTATTGTTTTAATTGAATGTATTATTTTATTGAATTATTGTTAATTATTGAATATCACAGTCAGTTTCTTACAGTGCCGTCACAACGTCCCCTGCATTACTGATGACAGCGGAAGAGGACAAATAATACAAATAAAATATACAAGTTGATATTCTGATCATACTTTTAAGTTAATAAGTTACCAATTCCAAACGGCATCAATCTTAATAACTACTATTAATCTTGTATTTAATCATTTATGACTGATATATAATTGTCTGTGAAAATACAAATAAAATATACAAGTTGATATTCTGATCATACTTTTAAGTTAATAAGTTACCAATTCCAAACGGCATCAATCTTAATAACTACTATTAATCTTGTATTTAATCATTTATGACTGATATATAATTGTCTGTGAAGGCCGGAAGTGAAAACGCCTTATATTCAGATGTGTATAATTATTAAGCAGGTTTTCTTTTACAGATAAAATGAGTTTAAAAAGAGATTTAACTCAGACTGAAAGTCAAAAATTATTAAATTCCCATGAGAAATATTCAAAAACTAATGCAATACTAGCAATTGCACAGTTAAGACCTGACCATTTGACTGTAAAATGCTCAGTGGGTCAGCGGGAGAAGAAAAGATGCATGTTAACTGCTAAAGAAATCAGAATAAAGGTGAAGAATTAGGTGTGAAACCATCAGGAGCCATTTAGTCTCCAGCGCCACCATGTTCTCCTCAAAGCTCAGTTCGCGCGCATGCAAAATGCACATTTGCGTGCTCAAAATAGGATCTTTTGATAGAGATATAACCCCATAAGCCTGCAACCATTTGCCAAAAAGCGTAACGGCTAAAGCTAACGCTCTGGCAGTAGCCTACGTGGGAAAAGAGACATGAGGGCGTTTTATTGAATGGATGTCAATGGACGAGAGGCTTCACTACGCTGGAATAAACAGCTTTTCAGAGTAAACGGCTGATCATTTAATGAATCGACAGCCTATCTGCTAATCTTCAACATGTGTTACACTAAATAAATATTTTTGGATTTAATTACTTTTAGAGTTTAGCATGAAAAAAGCAGTTTAATGAGAGAAGTCACTGATTTTTTGCGACAGGAGGGATTCAGCTTACGGCACTTCTCATTCATTACTATGGTGTCCGTAAACAGCGATTGAATGTCGCACAACTCTGAATGAAATTCAATGACGTCAAGGATGTAATGTGATTGGTTATTACGGCACACATGATCCTAGTTAGCTGTTACGCTTTCTCCAATAGTAAGTAATACAGACCCTCTTATCTCACTATAGTAAGACAATACGATGCTTTTGAAGGTCAGTGGTTGCAGGACCATATCAAAGCGGATCAAGAAAAAATACAAAAATATATATTTAATAAAAACCGTGTCATCTGAAACTTTAAGTAGGCTATCTGCCGTTGTTTTGGTACCGACTCTGGCGCTTTGCTTACTTGTTGGGGATTCTTGTTAGAAATATCTATGTGAAATGCTAGCTAGCTAACTAGTTTAAACAACACTATGTATTGTGACAACAAATTGCATCTTACAGGCTACGCGATATATTAACAGGTGTCCTGACATTTTATCCTACCCGTCAGATTGTCCTACCTCGGCTTACTGCGCATGCGCGCATCAATATTGCATCCTTTTTCCGGACCTTCTGTGTTTACGTTCTGTGTAAACAAGCAAAGGCCCATGCGCTCGGACCCGACCCGACAGATCAACATTTAAATTAAAGTAAAAAGCTAATATTTAGGAGAAAGCAAGAAAAGAAATTTGAACATGTAGAGTTTTTGTGTACTTGCTCAATGATGTAATTTCGTTCATTTTAACCAAACAATATATAGCATAGCATGCAAAGTGTACTTAGAATTTAAAATTGTAAATGCATCTTTAACAAGTATTCAACAGACGTTTAATGAAGTTAAAAACATTCTCAAAAATAATGCATATACCGTAAGTGAGTGCTTTCAATCAGGTCAGACTAAGTCAGTACATTTTTTATGTCTCTGGTTGTAAAACTGACCAAACTATGTAGAATCTACTCTTTTGTGTTGAAGAAAAGCGGTTTATATGGGAAGGCCGTGATACGTGTGACTGTGTATTAGTGCTTTGGTGATTTACGAGGCCATGGATGGTGCTTGTCAAGTCAGGCTGTGTTGTCTTTTGGTCTAGTCAAGACTGACACTTTCTTCCTGATCTGTCCCCGTATGTCCACATGGACCCCAGATGTGCACAGACATTCCTGTTCATTCCCATAGTGTCTTCAAACATACACACAAACCTCACCTTTGACCTCTAAAGACACTTCCAGAAACTTGACTGCATTGATAAAGGCCCTTGCAGAAACCGTTGAGTACTCCACGTGCTTCATTTGTCTCCACTGTTGAATCTTCATTACAGGATTGCCATTTTTTGGTCTGTGTCAGCTGAGTTTATCTTCTTTCACGCCTCCATAAGTAATCAAATCTTTCTCATCGTTGTGATAGTGTCTAGAGTATGTGGGTCTAAACTATGAGTGACTGTCAGTCATAACACAAATATCAAATAACAAGCATTAACACGCCTCCAAGCAAACACTTCTATTATTGGTCACGGCCCGTCATAGCTCCGCCCCCTCGTGTATGACCTCATCCACCATGAATACTCATTCTGGCATGTCAGTGATCTAATCAATTATTCATTGTGTTAATAGCTATACTTTACCTGTGCTCTGCATTCCTCAAGAATCATGTTTAACAAGCAGCACCTTTGCTTTTCACTTGACGAACTTCAAACTATTCTTAGCCGATTACCATTTACATAATGTGTTTATTGTCATAGAATATTCATCTTTTGATATAAATTGTATGTTGAATGAAAAACATAATGTTTACAGGAATACAATTACAGTGGATGTCTATTAGGAACTGTGGAGCTTTGTGTGACCATTATTTATTTGTTCATTTCGTTAATTAGTATGTTTGTTAAAGTGCTTCAGAAAATGTGTGTTAATTGATCTGTCTAAATCCTTGACATTCATACATGCAGAACTTCTGTTTACTTATTATTGAAAATACTTGATTTCTGACCAAATCAACTTAAATACGCATTAAATATTTTTATTTTAATGTTTCAATTAAAAATGTATTTTAATTTATAAAATAGGCCACAGAGTGATATGACTATGTTACTCAATTAAACAATTTGGTGGTTATTAAATACAATATTTGGCTTCATAATCTTCCTTGTCAAATCACATAATATTGTCACATATACATATATTCCAATTATGTTTCCATACCAAATATTACCAAGACATTTAAAACAAAATAAGTAATGACAAGAAAAATAAATACACACTATAGTAGTAACAAATACATAAACATTTACAAATATTGAAAATATTATTTTTTTATAATAAATATTATAAAATTGAATTCTATAACATTTTAGTAATATCTAAAACATATTATTACAATTTAAATAAAATAATACATAAAGTCTATTTTTTTTTTTACATAAATCCATATTTCATTTGCTTGCTCACTCTCACTCTTTACTAACTCTTCTGTATTAAGTCCATGTCTTGAAGGCAGCGTCTCATTTGCATGTTTGACCCGAGGGAAACCTCGCAGTCTTTGTAGTGTCTCGGACGGTTGACTCATGTGTTTAATTGAGAGGTTTTTGCCTGTGGCCACAACTGTGACTCCGCTCTGCATCACACCTCACTGAAGATGGTCAGATAAACATCTCCCTCCAGCTTCCCAGCCCTTGCCACGGTCCCGTTACTGAGGGGGGTGTTTTCTCAGGTTCCCCTCGTTTGCACCAATTAGCAATGACAGGAATCCAGCTGGGCTAAATGAATGGTCCACCAGCACCCTCCTCTCCTTATAGCAGCGCGAGGGTCTAAAAACAACACCCGCGTGTGAGAAAGAGAGAATCACATCATTCACTAGCCGTAGCTCTGGAATGTGTCGAATACTTCCCTCGTGTCTGCTCTCACACACACATCCCTTCACGTGTGCACTACACACACACACACACTCATCCCTTCACGTGTGCACTACCAGGACACCACACACACTCATCCCTTCACGTGTGCACTACCAGGACACCACACACACTCATCCCTTCACGTGTGCACTACCAGGACACCACACACACACTCATCCCTTCACGTGTGCACTACCAGGACACACACACACACACTCATCCCTTCACGTGCACTACCAGGACACACACACACTCATCCCTTCACGTGTGCACTACCAGGACACCACACACACTCATCCCTTCACGTGTGCACTACCAGGACACACACACACACTCATCCCTTCACGTGTGCACTACCAGGACACCCACACACACACTCATCCCTTCACGTGTGCACTACCAGGACACCACACACACACTCATCCCTTCACGTGTGCACTACCAGGACACCACACACACACTCATCCCTTCACGTGTGCACTGCAGGACACCACACACACACACTCATCCCTTCACGTGTGCACTACCAGGACACCACACACACACTCATCCCTTCACGTGTGCACTACCAGGACACCACACACACACTCATCCCTTCACGTGTGCACTACCAGGACACCACACACACACTCATCCCTTCACGTGTACTACCAGGACACCACACACACACTCATCCCTTCACGTGTGCACTACCAGGACACCACACACACACTCATCCCTTCACGTGTGCACTACCAGGACACCACACACACACTCATCCCTTCACGTGTGCACTACCAGGACACCACACACACACTCATCCCTTCACGTGTGCACTACCAGGACACCACACACACACACTCATCCCTTCACGTGTGCACCAGGACACCACACACACACACACTCATCCCTTCACGTGTGCACTACCAGGACACCACACACACACTCATCCCTTCACGTGTGCACTACCAGGACACCACACACACACTCATCCCTTCACGTGTGCACTACCAGGACACCACACACACACTCATCCCTTCACGTGCACTACCAGGACACCACACACACACACTCATCCCTTCACGTGTGCACTACCAGGACACCACACACACTCATCCCTTCACGTGTGCACTACCAGGACACCACACACACTCATCCCTTCACGTGTGCACTACCAGGACACCACACACACACACTCATCCCTTCACGTGTGCACTACCAGGACACCACACACACACTCATCCCTTCACGTGTGCACTACCAGGACACCACACACACACTCATCCCTTCACGTGTGCACCCAGGACACCACACACACACTCATCCCTTCACGTGTGCACTACCAGGACACACACACACACTCATCCCTTCACGTGTGTGCACTAGGACACCACACACACACTCATCCCTTCACGTGTGCACTACCAGGACACCACACACACACTCATCCCTTCACGTGTGTACCAGGACACCACACACACACTCATCCCTTCACGTGTGCACTACCAGGACACACACACACACACTCATCCCTTCACGTGTGCACTACCAGGACACCACACACACACTCATCCCTTCACGTGTGCACTACCAGGACACACACACACACTCATCCCTTCACGTGTGCACTACCAGGACACCACCACACACACTCATCCCTTCACGTGTGCACTACCAGGACACCACACACACACACACTCATCCCTTCACGTGCACTACCAGGACACCACACACACTCATCCCTTCACGTGTGCACTACCAGGACACCACACACACTCATCCCTTCACGTGTGCACTAGGACACCACACACACACACTCATCCCTTCACGTGTGCACTACCAGGACACCACACACACACTCATCCCTTCACGTGTGCACTAGGACACCACACACACACTCATCCCTTCACGTGTGCACTACCAGGACACCACACACACACTCATCCCTTCACGTGTGCACTACCAGGACACCACACACACACTCATGCCTCAGGCAAGCCTTTAGAAAGGGAATAATAATGAAAATAATATCACTGCTGTCAAAGTGTTTATGTTTTTTATACATATTGTACGTAATACAAATAATATTCATATCATCCCCAGAAAACTGGAGAGACCAAGCAATATCCATCTTTTCACACGAATCAGTAAAATCATAAATACAATGAAACAATTAAATGACAAGTAAACTGAGCAAGAAAGAACAAACGGTAACACTTACAATAAAGTCATTAGTTAACTACATTAATTAACGTGAACTAACAATGACAAATACTTCCAAAAATAATCTTTATTATAAATTACTAATACGTTTTAATTGAATATAACGGTAACACTTTATTTTAAGGTGTTTACACGTTACATGTCATTTCTATTATAATAACAATTAATTATGCATAATTACATGCAAGTAACCCTAAACCGAACCCTAATCATAACCATAACCATATAGTTTATTAATATTACTCAGTACTTAAATGTATAATTAACACTGTAACAAAGACACCTTAAAATAAAGTGTAGCCAATATAAATTATTATTATTTAAGTATTATTAAAATCAAAAGTTATATTTTAATATTACTGAATGGACCTGAGCTAACATGAACTAACATTAACAAAGATGAATAAATACTGTGATAATTGATAGTTAAAGTACACTAATATTAACTAACGGTACTTTATTGTAAAGTGTTACTATGTAGGAGCAATCATTATAAAAAGCGTTAGAATAAATAATAATATGACAGTTCAGCACAGATAAAACAGACCTTAATGAAAATGGCATTTGTCTATCCATCCATTCATCCTCTGTAAGGTCACAGAAATATTACAATAAACACACACTCATCCCTTCACGCACACTAAAAAAACACTCATGAAACTCAGGCAAGTAGAAAGGGAATCTGAACTGTAATAAATAACACAGTTATGCAACAGGTCGCTAAAATACCTGTCAATGTTTTAATGGCTGGAGCAGTTCATCCAGAACAGAGCAGAGTTTTACCTTTTCCTCTCCTCCCTCGCTTTTTCCATCGATCTGTTTTTAGGCTGCTGGGGTCCATAAAAAATTAAATGACAAGCTAAACTGTCCAGAAAGCGCTCGTTCCTTACAATAAGTTCACAGTGAAACACTTCTGAATACTGTCTTATTATCACGATGTGGAGGATTGCCCGAGCATTGCTGAGATGTTTCA
Source organism: Gymnocypris eckloni scoliostomus (assembly GCA_027564155.1). NCBI lineage: Eukaryota > Metazoa > Chordata > Actinopteri > Cypriniformes > Cyprinidae > Gymnocypris > Gymnocypris eckloni. The sequence continues at coordinate 11,550,822 of CM050423.1, read as the reverse complement.
GCATCTTGTTTATATGGTATGTTTTGGGTCAAGGCAAAAGAGGGATCTTTTGGTCCCCTGAGTGAGATTTTGATGGCATGGGCTGAATCAATCACACATCTCACAACTATTTGTAACTAATTTACAGTTTGGCATAATTACATGGATAATGAAATAATAATCATAACCATAACCTTATAGTTTATTCATATATCTTAGGTTTAAATGTACTTTAACACTTGTTTCAAAAAATCATACGTTTTTGCACATTGAATTAATTTGAAATCTTGTAATACTGTTATGTTTTCCCGTGAAATCAGGTTTGATTCAACAGTTAATTTTTTATTTTATCTTAAATCAAATTTAAAACACAAATCAGCACTATATGCACTTAGAAATGTTTCCTGTTGACTTTCCTTCCATTTACGCTGGTTATCCAGCATGAACCAGTTTTCTTGGCAGCTAAAATATTTGTGTGTGTGTGTGTGTGTGTGTGTGTGTGTGTGTGTGTGTGTGTGTGTGTGTGTGTGTGTGTGTGTGTGTGTGTGTGTGTGTGTGTGTCTGTCTGTCTGTGTGTGTGCGTGCATGTGTGTGTGTGTGTGTGTGTGTGTATATGTGTGTGTGTGTATATGTGTGTCTGTGTCTGTGTGAGTGTTGGAAAAGGAATATAAAAGCTATTTTATTTCAGAAGTATACAGCTTTGGAGATGTTTGTGTAATAAACAGGCAAATTAAAATGTATTGTTTTCAATATGTCACACAATAAAAGAAACGATGATGTATAGTTCCAGTGTTGTGACTACGCTAGCTATTTTTTCTGAAGAGTTGCTTTTAGCTTATCTTAACCCGTGTAGGGTTTACTTAGAAACCATTTTTACTCAGAAATTTCTAGTAAATTTCAAAAAAAGGAACTTCGTAGAAAGATTTGAATAGTATCTTCATGTAATTTTGTTTTATTTACAACTTGAAAAATCATTTACAGTGTAGACTGAGAACAAGTTACGTGCCAGAGTTTAATATTTAGAGTAAACGGGATTGAAAAATGAATCCTGACGTTTGTTATTATCTGCCAGGTGAAAAATAATAAAAGACTTATGTTTTCAGCCAATTTTTAATACCTAGGGGTTGTTTACTTTCACAAGCTGCGCTTAAAATGCTTTTTCATAGTTATGTAAAGTATTCATATCCTCACAGGAGCTGGTTGTTCTCAAGCCAACGCTGGTGTTATAATACGAAGACACCTTATGAAATGTGTCCGTGGCTCTCCGAACATTTACCGTGTTCTCCAAAGAGCATCCCCTCCTCACCATCATCATCAATGAGGCCTTCTTCTCAATGAAGTCTGCTCCCAAAATACCTGTTCTCTTCCCCTGTCCCGCTGTCTAAACAAACAAGTCCAGAGTCTTTTCTGAACGTTCCCAGCATCGCCCGCTGCACGCTTCACAGGTGATATTTATAAACACCTCAAACCTGCTGTTTTTCTTGAAAGGTGTGTGTGTGTGTGTGTGTGTGTCTGTGTCTTGTCTCTGTTTGTGTGTATTCCTGCCAGATGTGTGTCTGTCTGTGGCCAGTGCTGTGCGCAGACCGTGCGTGTGTGTGTGTGTGACAATCGCTTCTTTCATTGAGGGGAAAAAATTCGCCCCTATTTCCTATTTAGAAGTATACAGCTTTTGGAGATGTCGTAGTTAAAATGTATTGTTTTCAATATGTCACACAATAAAAAAGCGATGATGTATAGTTCCAGTGTTTGACAGCTAGCTATTTTTTTCTTGAAGGTTGGGTTTTTAGCTTATCTTTAACATTTAGGGTTTACTTAAAAACATTTTTTACTCAGAAATTTCTAGTAAATTTGAAAAAAGGAACTTCGTGAAAGATTTGAATAGTATCTTCCGTAGCTTTTGTTTTATTTCAAATGAAGGGAAGGTGAAGGCCAGAAAAAGATGATAAACAGAGAAAAGTATAATATGAGAAATAGCTAGGTTAAATAGGGAGACTCTTTGAATCTTGAGTTTGTTATCATCTGCCAGGTGAAAAATAATGACCCATGCGTCAGTCATGTATAGGTTGAATTAAGACGTACACTCATTACGTGACCCATGCGTCAGTCATGTATAGGTTGAATTAAGTATTCATATCACTCATTCGTGAGCTGGTTGCGTCAGTCAACGCTGGGTTGAATTAAGACACGAAGACACCTTATGAATGTGTCCATGGCTCGTCAACATGTATAGGTTCTCCAAAGAGCATCCTCATTCCTCACCATCATCATCAGTCATGTAGGCCTTCTTCTCAATGAAGTCGTGCTCCCAAAATACCTGTTCTCTTCCCCTGTCCCGCTGTTAATTCAAACAAGTCCAGAGTCATTCGTGAACGCCCATCGCCCGTCATGCTTCACAGGTGATATTTATAAACACCTCATTCGTGACCCATGCTGTCATGAAAGGTTGAATTAAGACATCACGACCCGACAGTCATGCAGTTGAATTAAGGCGTCTCATTACGCGGACTCTCTCTTGTGCATAGGTTGCATTCCGACCTCAGATGTGACCCATGCGTCAGTCATGTATAGGTTGAATTAAGGCTGGCTCTGCAGCCCATCGTCATCGTCATTGAGGTTGAATTAAAATTACAGCCCCTGACTCCTTCCTAGTCATGTATAGGAATTAGGAGAATGTCTCTAGCTCATTCACCTCTCCAGCCAGTTCATGTATAGAATTACAGGTTTATCATTTTACGCCTCCTTCTTCACCACTGTCCATTGAATTAGACGTGTGTCATTCGTGAGTAAAATTCATGTATCTAGGAATTAAGGCGCAAAACCATTTGGACCCAGAGTCATGAGAGCGGAAAACAGGGACCCATGCGTCAGTCATGTATAGGTTGAATTAAGACGTACACTCATTACGTGACCCATGTGTGCTTTATTCAAATGAAGGGAAGGCGAGGGCCAGAAAAAGATGATAAACAGAGAAAAGGATAAGATGAGAAATAGCTAGGTTAAATAGGGAGACTCTTTGAATCTTGACCCATGCCTTCAGTCATGTATAGGTTGAATAGTGTTGGCGGAGGGAGGATGGTTTGCGCCGTAGATTAACGCCGGAGCTGTAATGTTAGCAGAAGCACAGCTGTGTTCCTCTCTGGTCTTTTTTCGGCTCTGTCTTGCATCCTGGTGTCACGCAGGACTTGTTTTCAGGAACTTGTGAGGATTTTCACCGAGCTAACAATGTGTGCTCATTCATGACTCATGGCTGCTTAAACTTCACTCAACCTTTCAGCCTTGCTTTCCTTCTCTCGCTCGATTTCTGTATCACTTGATCTGTTTCTCTGCGCATTAGAAGCAGTCAGGTCGCTTTATTTAGCCAAAGTCAGACGGTTATTCAATTCAGTGTTTTTATTTATTAAAGTGTGCACACATTCCAAAATGAATGCATATCTAAATCAGATCACTTTCAATTCATTTTTTACATTAGTCAAATATTTTTACACTGGCCAGACCACAAAAAATATACAAATATATATGGGCATTTTATAAAATGATGTACATATTTGTATATTTTTACAAAACAAAACAATGCAATAAATAGATTCTAAGGTTTTCAATTTGAATTAATATCTTGTATACAGTATACCCGAGAAATTGACTTAATTAATATTAAAATATTTGATTAATTTGCATTAATTATTATGTAAATATTTAAGTAATATATATACATACATATATATATATATATATACATTTTTAATCGTTTCATTTTGTTATATATTTTTATTTAGTAATTAAACTCCGCACACCTGATGTCAATAGATAGGAGACAACAAAGGTCAAAAACTACAAAACACGATCTATGCAAAAATATCAAATGACCTTCATCGGGAATTTTTGGCATTGGAGAAATTCCTGATGAAGGTCATGCAACTAAAAATGTTGTTAATGAATATTTGATACTTATTGCATAGATCGTGTGCGGGACTTGTTTTTAGTTTTTTAGTTATATATTTTAAATAATTAATAACCTTTAATCTTTTTATGTAATAATTGTACAAACACACAATTGTTTTATATAATATTCAGCATCATAACTTTACTATTATTTAACGTGTGTGTGTGTGTGTGTGTGTGTGTGTGTTTGTGTTTGTCTGTGTCTGTGTCTGTGTCTGTGTCTGTCTGTCTGTGTGTGTGTGTGTGTGTGTGTGTGTGTGTGTGTGTGTGTATGTGTGTGTGTGTGTGTCTGTCTGTGTGTGTGTGTGTGTGTGTGTGTGTGTGTGTGTGTGTGTGTGTGTGTGTGTGTGTGTGTGTGTGTGTGTGTGTGAGTGTGTGTGTTATGTGTGTGTGTGTGTCTATATTTAGATTTATCAACTTTTATTTAAGAATCATGTAATAATGAAATATGGCCAACAAAGGGAAAGTATATATAAAACCCCCCAAAAGACTCTGTTTTTAAATCATAAGAGCCCAAACAACAGTGTTTTGCTTCCACTGAATGGGAGCGGTGTGGTTGACACCTCTGGCCGAGTGCGAGTGCTTGTGCGCGAGACAGAGAGCGAGTGTGTGTGAGTGTGTGACAGCGGCTGGTGCTGTACGTTCACTGTAGTCCGACACACACTGCTCTGGTCTGTTTAGCTCTCAGAGTGCTTTCATTCGTCCGGTGGCCGGGGCGAGACGGAATTAGTGACATTATATCTATTATTTTGATCATTTAAAGCTTATAACAAACTTGATTTGGGGAATTTTGTAGCTTTCTTTTTTTATAAATAGCACTTGGATTGATCTTTTTCTGACATTTGTGAAAAATAAGTACACTTAACTTATAAAAACTTAAGAGTACTTATTATGAAAATAATATACTTAAATATGAACTGAATGCATAGTTGTACATTTACATCAACTAAAATATACTTTAATGTCATTTTATTGTCATGTATTTAACATATATATGTAATGTATTACACATTTGTGATGATAAAGTTTTTAATTTAGTACATTTCAATATATTAACATTAAATATAATCAGATACTGATTATATTAACACATATAAACACATCAATATAAGAGTATGAGTGTAAATAAGTATACTTCTTGAAAACACCACAAAAGATGATTACATTTGCTTGAAATGTGTCTCTTTTTTTATAAATAGCACTTGGATTGATCTTTTTCGGACATTTGTGAAAAGTAAGTACACTTAACTTGTAAAAACTTAAGAGTACTTATTATGGAAATAATATACTTAAATGTAAACTGAATTACATCAACTAAAATATACTTTAATGTCATTTTATTGTCACGTGTTTAAGATTTATATGTAATGTATTACACATTTGTGATGATAAAGTTTTTAATTTAGTGCATTTAAAATATATTAACATTAAATATAATCAGATATACGCTGCACATATAAACACATCAATATAAGAGTATGAGTGTAAATAAGTATACTTCTTGAAAGCACCACAAAAGATGATTACAACACAATGATTAAGAATGTAAAACGTTTAATTTGACACTATTACATTATAAAGTGCACTTCTTAAAAGTGTGTTAAGAAACAGTTATTATAGTGTCTTGTAAGTGCCTTTTTATTTCATTAATATTATATTATCAGCAAGAACTGTTTTTTTAAATAAACTGATAATATTTGAAGTGCACGTTTGGTAGACGTGAGCACACCTCTTTTTCTCAAGGCAATGCAATGATGAATGCATTTGTATTCCTAGTCTTAAGAGTCCCATGCACACACACACACTTGTATTGGCACAAACACACATTAACACAGCGTCCCGGGCAAGGCAGCAGAGAGTCGGAGAGCAGGTCTGCACAGAGACATCCTCAGACGGTTTCCTTCAAAACATCCGCTCCATGAATTAGACGTGTATTTACCTCTGGCTCTCCAGATCCTCAGCTCAACACACTGTCTTGTGTACTGTGCACGTGTGTAATGAGAGCAAATACACAGATCGGAGCCTCGTTTACATCAGTGAATGAATGATGTGGCAATCGCTACTGGATTAAATAGCTACTAAATTATAGTTAAAGATCAATTTTATAGTTCGGTTGTTATATCTCCGGAAACGTAAATAAAGCCGTTATGTATTATTTTGGTAACACTTTACGGTAAGGTTATAAACGTTAACATTATTTGCTTCACTGCTGAGCTAACGAGGAAGATGCTTAATCTTAATTAATGTTCATTTTACATTAACATTTCAACATTTACTAATACGTTATTTAAATTGAAAGTTGTATCTGTTAATAGTATTTATAGTATTTATTTATCTTAGATATTATTTTCTTTGGTCCTGAGCTAACTAACAAAGAGCAGTTGTTGTTTTTTATTATTATAATCTAATAAATACAACAAATATATACCGTAACGCTAATTGTTAATGTTAGTTCGAAGATGGCATCAAAATAAAGTGCAGTGATATTTTATTGTTCATTTTTATGAATATTTTGAATCAGTTTTAATTTTTCATTTTCTTTTTAGTTTTTGTCTTTTTTTTTACTTGAGACTTAGTATCAAACAACAGTTCATTAATAAATGTTGCCTTGGCAACTATATCTGAAATAAGTTTGGATATATTTCATAATGTCCTCATTTGGATAAAAGCGTCTGCTGAATGACTAAATGACTAAATACATATTTTTGATTTCAAGTCACAACATATGTTTTATGGTTTTAATTTTAGTCAACTAAATTTAAAACACACTGCTGAGGATTCACTGTAGATTTCAATTAGTAAACTTTACTTGAAAAAATCTTGCAAATGTATTGCCCCATAAAAATCTTGTTAAGGTTACAGTATATTCACGTTTCCATAAACTGGTTTCTGAGTAAACTTGAATATATTGAGCAAACTTAACTAGATTTTTAACTAGTTTGCAAGATTTTTTCAAGTAATGTTAACAATTTGAAATGTAGAGTTAATTCAAAAACGTCTTTATAAAAATACAGTAAAATACCGTAAACATTTGTAGAGCTCTAAAACTAACTTTAGTCTTGTTGATAGTTTTGGTTTTGGGAGAATATATCGATTTCTGAGTTTTGATTGCAGATTTTGATGGCAATTATTGCAGATTCCTGCTAAATTACATTATTTGGTGCTGAGCTACCTAAGAAAGAGCAGTTGTTGTTTTTTATTATTATCTAATAAATACAACTAATTTATACCGTAACGCTAATTGTTCATGTTAGTTCGAAGATGGCATTAAAATAAAGTGCAGTTGATATTTTATTGTTCATTTTTATGAATATTTTGAATCAGTTTTAATTTTTAATTTTCTTTTAAGTAATTTTTTGTGTGTTTTTGTTTGCTTGAGACTTAGTATCAAACTTCAGTTAATTGATAAATGTTGCAACTATATCTGAAATAAGTTTGATATATTTCATAATGTCCTCATTTGGATAAAAGCGTCTGCTGAATGACTAAATGACTAAATACATATTTTTGATTTCAAGTCACAACATATGTTTTATGGTTTTAATTTTAGTCAACTAAATGTAATAACACTGCTGAGGATTAACTGTAGATTTCAATTAGTAAACTTTACTTGAAAAAATCTTGCAAATGTATTGCCCCATAAAAATGTAGTCAAGGTTACAGTATATTCACGTTTCCATAAACTGGTTTCTGAGTAAACTTGAATATATTGAGCAAACTTAACTAGATTTTTAACTAGTTTGCAAGATTTTTTCAAGTAATGTTAACAATTTGAAATGTGCAGTTAATTCAAAAACGTCTTTAGAATATTACAGTAAAATACCGTAAACATTTGTAGAGCTCTAAAACTAACTTTAGTCTTGTTGATAGTTTTGGTTTTGGGAGAATATATCGATTTCTGAGCCATTGTTGCAGATTCCTGCTAAATTTCAGTGTTTTTTCAGGAGAAACAGATTTCAGTGTCTCGGAAAGCCATTGAGAAATGAAAGATTTTTCTTCTACTGAATGACCTCAGATTTGTAAAGACTGATTGAAAAACTGAGCGTTCAGATTTGATGTTGTATGAATGTGTGTTTCTCGTTGTTTCTCTACAGGGAAATGTGTTTGTGCGCACCTGTCTCTGTCTGTAGCGCTGTGGTTTAGGTGCTTGGCCGATACAGCACTTCTCTGTGTGGTTAATGGATAACTGCTGCAGTCGGGCGGCCATGATGAAACGTTGACATTTCCCTCCGCTTATTCATCCGCCCCTTTGTTCCGAGTGTTTGCTAATGGCCTGGGCTCTGGGCGGAGAGACGAGAGACAGAGGGGTATCTGAGACACACCCCGCTGTTTGTTCGTCATGTTTGCTCAATATGGCATGTGTGGGGGGGGTATTCTGGACCAGGGTGACCTGCGCTGTGCTAGTTAGAGTACGGGATGATAAACGTGGCCATCACACATAACTTTAGGTCAGTCTAAGGACACGAGATACTATTTGGGTGTTACTGTAACTGGTTAACCCTCACAATAACATGTGCAGAATCATATTCATCCACAAAATCAAGAGCAAAAATGCTATTTTCATAAATAATGTTCCTGTTATTGTCACATTGTGATGCTCATTAGGTTCTCATTCTGTAAAATAGCCATATTTTACTGCATTAAAGTGAAAAAAAAAAATTGAAACTAGCTAAAAATAAAAAAATGACATTCAAACTATTATCTTAAAACAGACTGTTTTTAGGACTCATTTCTTTCTTTTTGTTTTCATAAAATTACTACATCTGGACAATTGACTTTTGATGGGGTTTGGCAAATAGTGATTCTCATTAGGTTCTCACTACTGTAAAACTGTATTACTGTAAAAAAATATTTTACTGCATCACAGTGAAAAAATGCATTGTTTTAAAAAAAATAGTTAATAATATTAAACATATAAAGGCAGTATGATCAATACTACTATGATGAATAAATACTTAATGCTAAATACAATTTAAATTATATATATATATTTATAATACAGTAATGCAAATTTGATTTTCTTCATTGAAAAATATGAGAATTGTTCAAGAGAATTAGGGAGGAAAGTGTTTAATTTAATTTAAAATTATTGGTATTAAAATATGCAAAATGTACACATTTATTTCCCTCTTTTGATCTTGGGTTGACGTTTAATCTCGACGAATTTAATCAGATTCACGTTACCTCCATCTTATTTTGCATCACCGAAGTATGACCAATTTTCCTTTGAATATTCAAGACATGTGATAAACTAGAAGAATAACAGTAAACAGCGAAAGCATTTGTGCTATACAAACTAGTGTGTTTAAATTACAACTAAATAATACGATAATAAATAGCAGTTTACGAGCAAATACTCATCCGTTAAAATAAGGCTAGAGAGAGAAAGATTGCTCTGTTATCAATGATCAGGTTATAGTGTCAGATTTCTGTTCTTTTAGAGGTTTAACTGAAGTAAACAGTGAAGTGTTTCTTATCAGCTGAAGGGTGGAGTCACGAGAGGAATGAAGAAGGGATGTAGAGAGGTAAATACAATGCCGGGCCGCTCCAGAGAAACGAGATTGGTGGGTATTGTGCCGTCTGTTTGCTCTGTTCACTGACACCTGAGCAGTTGATTAGATGTAGAGGACAGAACTGCTGCTGAGGAGACAATGATGGGAGCAGAACCCAGAGAATGAATGCCATGTGTTTGCTGTGAAGATGAGGCTGGCAATACGCCGATTTCACGCAGCCGCCATTTTGAAATCGAAAGCGAGGCTCCGGTGGGAATAAACCCGGAAGTATTGCCTTTAATCACAGGAGCAGCGATGTCATATTGTTGTGTTCCAGGCTGTACATCCTATCAACGAAAAGAGTGTGATAAAGAGTTGTCATTTCATCGCTTTCCGATTATTATTATTATATATATATATATATATATATATATTTTTTTTTTTTACAAAACAGCTCGTGGGATTCGACATCCTTCATCGGCTCATTTTTCGACATCTGCAATATTAAATCGCGGTAGCAGCTCTAGGTTGGTAGTCCAAGTCATTGTTGTTTACCTTTACTTCCGGGTTTCTTCCCACCGGAGCCTCGCTGAATTCAAAATGGAGGCGCTCGTGAAATTGAACCAGTCCGCATTGTATTGCTCAATAAATGTTGTTAAATCCTAAAATGATTTGCTGTGGATGAGTTCTCATGTATGTGTAGATTAAATATTAATGTTTTCAGAAAAGCTGTTGAGTTTTACAGCTCAATTGGTTCATTCACATTGAGATATTGGTAACAGTAATTAAACAGAGTGCAGTAGACTGAAAAAAATCTGATGTAGAAACCATTGATAATAATGGCATTTTGCTGCAAAAAAATAATTGGTGCCTTTTTTGTTCATTATTAAACCTTTATTAAAAAGCCTTGCGATTTAAAATCTCATTTACAAGAGGGTCCTGGCCAAGATCGGCACACATTTAGTTACACATAAAACAAAATACATTAGTTTCCATACACAGAAACACATTTACAGTCAGGTGACTCTATAACTAAAATACAGTTCAAATCATTCAGTGATACCGACTCTCTAAAGTATAACTATAACCTTCAATGTTTACGTTGAGTCAATTTATCATTTCAGCTTAGATTATATTAAACTGGCTTTAAAAACCACGTTGATGCTTGTATAACTTAAAATTAAATTGGTTCAAACTAAGTTAATGGATTTAAGATAATGGGAAACCATGTGTTATTAATTAACACATTGAATTAAACATAAAATGTTGAAGTAAAAAATCTTGTAAAATGTAATCCAATAATCTTTGTTTTAATAACAACTTTGAAAAATAACTTTTATCAAATGTAGTGTTTCTTTTATTGTTAGTTGATGTTTGCTCATATCCATGAAATAAAATGAACAGATACAACTATTGATTTTAAGAATGTATTAGTAATTATTGGAGTTAATTTAAATGCTTTAGAAGCATTTTCATTGTCGGTTTATGTAATGCAGTTAAAAATGTAATCTTATTGTGAAGTGTTACTGAGATATTTAATGCAAATCATAGCACAGTTTGAGATTACACTCTTCATTTAATCTCCATTTAATAAAACAACAATTAAGACATTAAACTGATCGTATTTGTGATTTTTCTTTCATATGTGACCCTGGAGTCTTAAGTCGCTGGGGTATATCTGTAGCAATAGCCAAAAATACATTGCATGGGTCAAAATTATAGATGTTTCTTTTATGCCAAAAATCATTAGGACATTAAGATCATGTTCCATGAAGATATTTTGGAAATGTCCTACTGTAAATATATCAAAACTTAATGTTTGATTAGTAATATTCATTGCTTGGTGATTTTCTCAATGTTTTGATTCAATGTTTTTTCTATCCTAAGCTAATTTATTCAGCTTTCGGATGATGTATAAGTCTCAGTTTCCTAAAATTGACCCTTATGACTGGTCACATGTTTGCAGTCTTTTCCAGTTGTCCTGGGCTCTTGTTGAAGTCTCAGATATCTATAATGAGTTTTGTGAAGCAGAATAACAGTATGTAGTGTGTGCAGTATGTGAAGGACCCGCACCTGGCCGGGAGAGCGGGCGAGAGAGGAGGGCAGCTTTAAAGCTTTTACCACTGTGCAAACAGTGAGCTGATTGCTTTTAATGGGATCAACTAGAGTCCTCTGTGAGAGTCAGCCCAACAGCGGGATGCCGGGTAAGTGTAAGCTCACTTCTCATTACTGCTCTTGAAAGAGCCCGTGTAATCCAGCACACGTAAATGCAAACACACATCCACTCTCAGAAGCACAGACACCTTTGTGATGGGACAGTTGAGAGAGGAACAGCTGAAGGACACGCTGACCAAAACCTACAATACGGCAAAACCAACAGATTCAACCTTTCTTGTTCTTATATGAAGATCATAGCAGGGTTTTTATAGTTTACTAATACTAAAAATACATGGTTACACTTCAGTATAGGAACCAATTCTCACTATTACTTTAGCATGCCTATTATTAACATATTGAATGTTTATAAAGCACATATTCTGCATGACATCTTCTACATCCATAATCCTACCAAATACATAAACTTAACCAATCATAGTTAATGTATTTTATGGCGAGAATTAGACCTTAAAATAATGTGTGACTTAAACATTAAAAAACCTTTGTTACCTTATATAATATAAACTTAAATAAATAAAATATAATATTAAAACATTTTATTTCTATGAAGCCTACAAAAATAACTAAAATCAAAACTGGGGAAAAAATGGCTAAAAACTAAATAGATATATTTTTTAAAACGAATGAAAATTGCAAAAGCACAAAAAAATTACTAACACTTTAAATCAAATTAAAAATTAAAACAGAAATATTAAAAGTATTAATACAAATTAGTTTTTACTATTATTTTACCTTTGTCCAGAACCATACTTTCAATCTTAATATTAATCTTAATACAGTATGGAAATGAATTAATCCATTATTAAACATAAGAATTATTCCATGTTCAAAACTATGATCATCCAAGCAGAGAGTGAAATAATAAATAATTTATTATTTATGTTATATATAATATTAAATTGTTCCACGACTGTTTCTCGGTTTTGCCGTCATTTTCACCACACCAAACTTTTTAAAAGTTTTTTCAAAGGTTAAAATACTAGAAAATAAAGCCAAATCAAAGGTACTATAAATATTGCTTATAAACAGAACATTTGCGTTGTGCATTATAACTATTGTGACAAATTACAGTAGGTAAAAAGTAAATAAAATAACTTTATTATGGATATTTAGGTGAAATAAAATGTTAAGAAATTTGCCTTAAGGGCTTCTTATATTCTAAACCTGTAATTTCCATCATTGTCATTACAGAATGATGTTTTATGATTTGATTATGCTGTGGTGGGATATTTTGTGTTTTTCCTGGGACAGAACCTGAAGATGCTACACGAATGAAGCCATCAGCAGGAACGAGTCGTGGCCTTGTGATGAGTCTGTGTTTGATGAGAGTATGGCGAAACCAAAGAGGGAAGCGCTGAGCTAACATACAGAGTTTGGTTGAGGATCAGTATGCGGTTATGACTTAAAGGATCTAAAAACCACCAAATCACTGATCATTCATCTTCCTTTTACTCGTATGTGACTAAGTGTATTGCATCATGCTTTATTAATCAAGAAAGTTTCAAATCAAACAACATAATTTAAAGGGAAAGTTCAAATGCTGTCGTTGTTTACTCATCCTCATGTCGTGCCAAAGCGGAAATTCTTGCTTCTTTGGAATACAGTATTTTCATATGAAAGTCACATACATATTTACAATGAACAACACAATCTTGGAACCCATTGTGCGGTCAAAAACTTGTGAAACTCCTCAAAATAACTGCAGAAGAAAGAAAGTCATACAGGTTTGAAACGACATGGGTGAGTAAATGAAGGTGAGTAAATGAAGTGGGTAAATGAAGACAAGATTGAAATTCCTGGGTCGACTGTCTCTTTAAATTCTGAAGAGTCAGGTCCAGAGTGGATTTCTACACAGAAAAACAGGCTGTTCTTCTCTGAATGTTCTTCTCGGTAATCTATTGATCGTTTGTGACTCACTGCATATGCCAAGGCAGAGCTGGGACTAAGGCCAATGACACATTTTCGAGTTATTTCTGATGCACAAAGCATGCAAATAAGGGTTCGTAAACTACATTTTATTGAGCGACCCCTGGTTGGGGTAAGTGTTCTCTTGAGCATTTATTGTGAAAGTTGCAGAGGTTAAGAGGTGCTTGTGTCGTCCACTGTGGACAGATAACACTCCTTTAGTCCCCACTCACAGGCCTGGCCCAAAGCCAACTGATAACACAGTCACATACCATCTTTATTAATGATTGGTCAAGTCCCAGGCCGGAGCACGAACCCCCCGGCAGGTAAAATGAAGGATCTTTCCCGTAATGACCACGTCTGAGCTCCACCCAACACAAGTTTTTGACAAAACAAGTCCTTCAGGAACAGACAGAAAGCTTTATAAGGAAGCTTACGTCACCAGACATGGCATGAAAGGCACTTTATAACATTAGTTAATTAGTTAACATGCAGCATGACGACCATAAAACAGAAATTATGTGGAAAATTGGGAATTTTTCATGAGTCTATCAGGTTTATTTATTTAGGGTGACCGGTAACACTTTATTTTAAGGACCAATCGTCACTATTTAAGGTGGGCTAAGAGATTTCTGGAAGCCAACGGTGATTTTTGAAATCATCAAAACAAACATGCCCTCAAAAGGGTCTCGCCCATATTTTGATAGCTCCGCCCCACACATACGTAGCCTACGCAAACCATGCATCGATTAGTTCTGTGAAACAAAGCAAAGCCAATGTTACACCGTGTCTACACCGGACGCGAGCGGTCATTATAATCAGTGATGCTGTGTACACTGGATGCTGTGCGGCGTGATAAATCCCCGACAGAAAACTGCTGCTGCGTTCTGTTCATGACGTGCTGAACCAATTTCAAATGATGTTCAGCGTTTGCTTTATCGCGTCCAGACAGACTTCAGCTGTTGCGGCGCGTCTGGTGTAGACTCCGCTATCGAGAAGAACCAAAACAACCTCGGCGTCCGATCGCAGGTCTTCCGCTCCTTGAGTTCTCTCCAGCGCTGGAAAGCTGATCCGATATTTACACGGGTCCTACTTCTTGCCATATCGTTCCTTCTCTTTTGCTTTTTATCCGCCATCTCTTTCTGTCACTCAGCTCGGCTGTGCACTGAACGCTCTCTCCTCCACATCATGAGCAGACACGCCCCTTACTGCTGATTGGCTACAAGTTTGTTTTGGTACTCGGCCTTGACTAAGTTTTCTAAAGCGTTTTTGAAAAATGACATACCCCACCTTTAACTAGCATGCTTATTACTAGCACGTTGGCTGTTTCTTAGTAATTATAAAACACTTATTAATGGCTTATTCTGCATATTCTAATCCAACCCCATACCTAAGCTTAACAACTACCTTACTAACTATTAATAAGCAGCAAATTAGGAGTTTATTGAGGTAAAAGTCACAGTTAATAGTGAGAAATAAAGTGTGACCGAGTGGCCTCTGTTTTGGATTAGAACGCATTCATTCAGGATTTCTAAATTGCCTAAAATGTCCAGTATTTGGCTTTGTGTTGATATTGACTTGCTCTCTACAGTATATCAACGCTATCTCACGGCAATCCGTGCATATTTTACGAGGTGGCTAATTCGTACAAATTCGTAAAGGACCTTACCTTACTGTCTATACCCCAGTGAGGGGTGTAGGTGATTCGTACAAATTCATACGAATTGGCAACTTGTAAAATATGTACGATTTAGCATTTGCATTTTAGCATATCTGGATTCATCGTCCTGAAATCAATGTTTTCTTTACATGGGTTCTTGGTGAAATGCCAGAAAAGAGGTCTTTGATCAACCCAAGCTGAAAATATAAAACATAAAATACATCAGTAAAACACTCTTGTGGGTTTTTATTGTATGTTATTGCTTTACTTGTACTTGTCCTGAAAAAGGTGGTTCTTACAAGTGCCTAGATGAGACTACAGAGGCTGTGGGGGGTGAAACATCATCAGGCCGAAAGATGAACTCATATACTCACTAGTTGCTTTCAAAGCCTCAATGCACTCTTGAAAACTATTCTAACTCAAACCTTCAGGAAAGATGTTTTTCAATAATGACAAAGAGTTTAATGTTGAAGTCACGTGATCATGGTGTCTATTCTGGTGTAGTTTATTTAACTTTTTCCATCTGCCGGTTATATTTATTTAAATTCATGTTTTCATTTTAGAAGATTTTCCTGATGAGCAAAACACGTATGAATCATAAACGTTTGCCGGTCACACATCCTCTTGGGTTTTTTGTTAAGGGAATGTGAAAAGTATTGCAGAGCTTCAGGTACAGTAGTGAACGACTACTGAGTAAATTTACAGTGCCAAACAAAAATGTAAATTCAGGAGAAATTTCCAGTATTTATCCCAGTTAGGATCGCTTACAAAAGTGTCTGTGGTAAATAATGGTGCAAACCATATAGAAGCACACATAATAGTCTAAAAAAGCACATAACATTAGCCACAGGCGTGAGTTTGTGTTTTTAATTAACTAAATTAAACACTTTACAAGGTTTGTTAACATCGGTTAATACATTAGGTGAACTGAAGGAAAAGCACACTGTGGTCAACCAAATTTAGTCCAGTTTTGATTTGCTGGATTTTTGCAATCATAAACCATATCTAAAAGAAAACAAGGTGCCAATTTCGGATATATTCGTATGATGTGATTTGTGCGAAAACATGTACCGAAAACAAATTAATATAATATTTACATAAAATAACATTAAGCATGACATTTTAAATTAGAAAGATTGTATTTTCTTGTAAAACATACTCTAGTAAAATGTCCTTTTTATTCATAACTTCAAAAAAAATGTTTTACATGAAGCCCCACCCTTAAACATAACAGTCAGTGGAGCAAATACATACAAAATAGCCACCAATTCGCTAAACCATAATATATTACGTATTGTCATGAGATTGTGTTGGTTTTAGCAGCTGCTCTTTGACCCAGAACCACTGTACGGCCAAAGCTCGGACCGATGGCCGACTCAGCTGTGTCTGTTGTGCAGGAGGAAATGCTGGTTAATGAGTAGCCTGTGCTGAGTTGTGGCCCTCTGTTACAGGTGTGGGGGCCAAGGACAGCAGCTGATAAGACCAGACATGACCAGGAGAGAGGGAAGAGAGAACAACCGCAAAACAGACGAGGTGTTGCACAGATATCAATGACCTGCCGTTACTAAGAGACAAGCCTAGATTAATCACGTGCCTTTTACACTATAGAGCTGTTGGATTGGAGATTGGAGAAGTATTTTAACACTGAAAAAAATTATACATCACTTTTAAGCAATCCGGTAGATAAGAGGGCTAAACGGAAAAACGTTAGGCCAGATGCAAAGCTGAGTGCCTGCAACCCACTGAGCCATGACAATAATCATAAACATGACTTTAGGTACCTTTTATGAAATGGTTACTGCATAACAAAAATATGACATGAAACATTAATTAAAGGGTGTTTCAGGGCACATTTGGCCCTCTATATATAAGACATATCTTAAAACACACTTTCACATTTAAGTTTTTTCAGAAACTTATGTTTTGGAAATTTAATATTTTTAATTATATTGTATGATACGAGTGGAATCATGTCCATGATCCTTAAAACAAACAAACAAACTAAATAAATTACATTTTACATTTATTTAATTGTTTTTTATTTTGTTTTTCACTGATGTATGTTTAGCCTACTGTAGTGAAATCACAGAAAAGTCTTATTATTTTTGTAATTTTTCTGATTTTTTTTAAAAGTCCCACCACATCTACAGGTGTGCTTTGTAAATCACATTTTGAACATTTTAGTTATATATTTAGAAGTATCAGACTTGTGGATAGATAGATAGATGGATAGATTCAACTTTAACCTCCACCACATCGTCGTGTTTTGGAAATTATATTATATATATATATATATATATACTTTTTTTAAAGACAGGGTATGTGGCTCGTGGTCTTTAAAATAAAAACAAACAAACATGTACATTTACTATTTACAAAAAAAAAAAATGTTATTACATTTTTGTATTTATTATAAAAATGTATTATGATATTTATTTAATTGTACTTTTTGTACAAAATGCATGCTTCACGCCAAAATATTTTAGTTCTATTTTTGAAAAGAATGTTCAAGGAAGGTCAGGGAATGAATGACTGTGGAATGTGATCAGGAAAGGACTGTAATCTCAGGTCGCCCAAAGCACTATTCAGAATCAGAACCAGAATGAGAATCAGAATCAGAATCAGAACCAGAATGAGAATCAGAATCAGAATCAGAATGAGAATCAGAATCAGAATGAGAATGAGAATCAGAATCAGAATCAGAATCAGAATGAATGAGAATCAGAATCAGAATCAGAATGAGAATGAGAATGAGAATCAGAATGAGAATGAGAATGAGAATCAGAATCAGAATCAGAATGAGAATGAGAATCAGAATCAGAATCAGAATGAGAATGAGAATCAGAATCAGAATCAGAATCAGAATCAGAATCAGAATCAGAATCAGAATCAGAATCAGAATCAGAATCAGAATCAGAATCAGAATCAGAATCAGAATCAGAGAATCAGAATCAGAATCAGAATCAGAATCAGAATGAGAATGAGAATCAGAATCAGAATCAGAATGAGAATGAGAATCAGAATCAGAATGAGAATGAGAATCAGAACCAGAATCAGAACCAGAACCAGAACCAGAACGAGAACCAGAATCAGAATCAGAATGAGAATCAGAATCAGAATCAGAATGAGAATCAGAATCAGAATCAGAATCAGAATCAGAATGAGAATGAGAATCAGAATCAGAATCAGAATGAGAATGAGAATCAGAATCAGAATGAGAATCAGAATGAGAATGAGAATCAGAATCAGAACGAGAACGAGAACGAGAACCAGAACGAGAACCAGAACCAGAATCAGAATCAGAATCAGAACCAGAACCAGAACCAGAACCAGAACCAGAATCAGAATGAGAATGAGAATCAGAACGAGAACGAGAACGAGAACGAGAACGAGAACCAGAACCAGAACCAGAACGAGAACCAGAATGAGAATCAGAATCAGAATCAGAACCAGAACCAGAATCAGAATCAGAACCAGAACCAGAACCAGAACCAGAATCAGAATCAGAATCAGAACCAGAATCAGAATCAGAACCAGAACCAGAATCAGAACCAGAACCAGAATCAGAATCAGAATCAGAATGAGCTTTATTGCCAGGTATGTTTGCACATTCGAGGAATTTGTTTTAGTGACAGAAGCTTCACAGTGCAGTGAAAAGATAAGACACAGATAATAAAAAGAATAATATACTAATACACAAAACAGACAATGTACAAAATAGCACAAACACAACGAACTAAATTTGCTCCGTATATTGGCATGCTGTTGCGCTGAGCAGTTTTGAAAATGAGCTCTGTGGTCCTGCTAAGGCTGATTTCATAGCTGGCATTTAATCCTAAACACACACAGTTTTGCTACATCATGTATTTAGCACAACTGGAGCTGTTGATCAGTTTGATAATGCATGTGATGGCTGTGGCACATCTGACTTTAAATATGTGTATTGTGTGTATTTAACATTGATTCCACCTTAATTTCAATGGCACTCTGCAGGTTTTTGAAGTTCTGTTGCTCAATCCTGGCTTATCACACTGTGTCATGGAGTGTGAGTGGGTCACACACTGAAGACTGGATCAATAAGCAGGTTTCTGCCGGTCCACCTCTTCCCGCACACCGTCCTTGTTCGACCAGGCGGGGTAATGAGTTACTTATGCCCCTCTGCACCTTCAAACCCCCACACCCCTGATCCCCTCCTCCACAGTGACCCACCTTGACCCGCTAGCCTTCACCCTGTCTGTTTCTTTCACCCACTCTTACTGAGATCAGCCGCCCACGCGGACCATCCTGACAGTATTCAGTTAGAAAGTACAGTCCGTTTATACAGGACTGAACTCAACTGTAGAGCGAATGGCAATTCAGTTCAACTGATTTCAGTTCAATTCAGTATGATTAGATTCAAATCAATTCAGTTAAATATAGCATTTTGCTTAAGAGAAACAAAATGGTAATCAGTTATCATAGTTTATTTTATTACATACATAAATGTAATTAATTACTATGAATGAATTATACAAGTGCACTGTCAAGTCTCAGGACAGTACACACGTTTTTAAATGAATTAGACAATTTAAAGTTGTAAAACAAGTTCAATTCTATGTCATTTCTATAGTGCACTGAAGAAATATAAAGTTGTAAAAGATTATATGCATTACTTTATAATAAGGTTTCATTTGTTAACATTAGGTAACTACATTAGTTAACATGAATTAACAATATATTAATATTAGAGGTTAAAATAATATTTAGTTATTATGTTAATATTAGAGATTAAACAATTAGTTAATGTATTAACCAATGTTAACTAATGGACCTTGAAAAGTTTTACTAGTTTATCACAGCTGACATTAGGTTTTAAAGTTATAACTCTTAATGCAAAATTAAAAATTTCATAATAATAATAATATGAGTTTATCTGCAAATGTATCAGTTGGATTAGGTTTTTAAAGTTATGAGACTTAACTTTAAATTAATGTCAATAAATTCAATGAAAAAAAACTGTGAGCAGATGAAAAGCTATGATTAATTAAATAAATCATTTTTAAATCTTAAGTCAACAATAACCAAAAACACTGAAATATTTTATGTTTACCTGCAAGTCATGTGACCATTAATCAACATCAGAGAACAATGAACACGTGTTGTTAAATTATTATTATATAAAATTATAAAATTGAAATATTAACTTAATATCTCAGAAAATTTTAGGTGGCTGACAAAAACAGTTTGTGAATATGCATAATATAGTTATGGTATAGTGCAATAAGAGAAACATATCATAGCTGTCTTCAGGTTTTCAATCTGTGAGCTTCATTTCCATTCTCTTAATAACTCTTAATGCAAAATTAAAAATTTCATAATAATAATAATATGAGTTTATCTGCAAATGTATCAGTTGGATTAGGTTTTTAAAGTTATGAGACTTAACTTTAAATTCATGTCAATAAATTCAATGAAAAAAAAAATTGTGAGTAGATGAAAAGCTATGATTAATTAAACAAATCAAAATATAACATTTAAATAAATAAATACATTTTCAATCTAAACTCAACAATAACCAAAAACACTGAAATATGTTATGTTTACCTGCAAGTCATGTGACCATTAATCAACATCAGAGAACAATGAACACGTGTTGTTAAATGATAAAATTGAAATATTAACTTAATATCTCAGAATATTTTAGGTCAAAGGGGAGTGGCTGACAAAAAAGTTTGTGAATCCCTGGTATAGTGCAATAAGAGAAACATATCATAGCTGTCTTCAGGTTTTCAATCTGTGAGCTTCATTTCCATTCAGTTTGATTCAATTGGTTTCAGTATACCAAGCATTGAGTGAAACCTCAAGGGGTAACATTTGATCAAAAACCGATTGTTGTCAGCATCAGAGCGTTCGGTCTCACAAGCTCTGACTCTGGTGCTTCCCCGTGAGAAGCGGGATCAGTCTGTACTGGAAAGGGTGAGGCCTGGAGCTTTATATGTGGCTTTGACAATGTCTGCTCCGAGCTCAGGAGTACAAACCGCATCCTGGTCAATACACCAACCTGACCTGCAGGTTATTTCCCCGCCACGTTTAGTACTTCAGAACAAAACCTGGTGACTTTCACCACATCAGTCAAAACATGAGATGGTAAATTACATTAGATTAATATTACATCAAATGTTTTTATATTATGAACTATTAATATGTGAAAGTTTCTATATCGTGTAATATTGTGTATCTAAAACAGTATTTTAGCCTTGATTACGGTCCAGACGTACTATAGTAATCCATGCGGAGCAAACTTTACTACACATATCCCCATCATCTTTTCTTCCACTATTGTGTTTATTACTCCTTCCTTTTGTACTATTGCTCATTTAGCAGGAACTGTGCTTCAGGTATTGTTTCTCTATGTGTAAAGGCCACCGTTTATGACTCCGGGTGTGTCCGGGTTACTTCCGTGTTTGGGTGCTCATAGGTTTCTCTCTTTTCCTTGATCCTGGCAGAAACAAAAACGACTAAAGACAAACAGGCAAAGGTGAAGAGTGTCCCGAAGCGCACATATGACAATACATGCCTCCAATCGCTCTCAGTCAACATTTACACCGTGTGCTTTTTAAGTTCATTTCACATATTCCAGTCTCTATTGTGGATGAATGAGAACATACAGGTGACGTTTATCAGAGATACAGCGGCGGAGAGCAAATACTGGCCTGTGTTCATTCTCTCTCCACACGAGCTGTTTGAAGGAGATTTCTAATGGCAGGGTGGAGGGGGACTTATTTGCCAATAAAGTGTTTTTAAAGTCTCCTTTCATCTGGCAGGAAATTGCATAAGTTGTGTGGGATTATGAGAGGCAGGTTTACAACACAGGTTTCATTTCAGGACAGGTAAAGCAAATGGGCAGGTGGGAAATGACTAACCTGGGTTTATGATGTGTACAGGTGAGCGAGAGCTGGGAATAAAGGAGAACACAGGCATTGTGACGTATACTGTCTTAAAAGAACAGCCTGTGGGATAAACAGTCATGACGTAGTCAAATGAATTTAAATATGCATAGTTTTCATACGAACAATCAATACAATGTTCAGTTTAGTGTTTAAAACGCAGACATCAAACATAGCTGATGTTGTTAATCTTCAGTTCTTGTAAATGCTCCTCTGTGAGGCGTTAGCTTGTATGCTAATGAAGTAACCTGTTGTAATGTACACACACCATTCACAACGATACAAACAGACACGAGATGTTAGCTTACAGCAGTCACCTGTACAGGAGAGACGATTATAAGCAGCCTTGAGAGGAAGTGATTATTTAAACATTTATATATAGAGAAAATTATATTTATATATCCATATGAATTACAATATCTAACAATGGCAATGACAAAAACAATATTTTGTTATTCTCAGTTCATAGAACATAATTGCACAGGAATATATGAACAGTTTGACAGTATCCAATTAAAGGAGGATGTAGTGGGGTCATAAAAATGTAGCAATATGTTCTTGTTGTTGGTGGTTGGTCATTATTGTGATCCACTACGTCATTCATTTTATTTTTTATAGGAAATCATTTGACAAAATACAACATTATCTTTTGTTAAACACATGTTTATTCTCTTTCATGGAGCTGTAATAAGGGATGAACGGACATCAAAATAGAACAGAAAAAGAATAAGGACATCCCATTTTATTAAAACACGCTAATGTTCCCATAAAGTTATGAAAAGATTATTTTTGAATGTTCTCTGATTTTTTATGGTTTAAAAACGTTCTTAGTTATGTGACCGTTAAAGAAGGTTCCATTCTAACGTTACCATTTAGCAGACATTATGACACGTAACTTTGAATGTTTTATAAGCAAGTAAAAAAACATTTGACGTGTGTCCAAACTAAAACGTTTAAAAAAATGTCTCAAGAACAATGTAGCCTATAAATAACGTTTTTGTGCTAGCATGTTGTGAAGACGGCTAACTGACGAACGTTCTGTTAATGTGACTGGAAGAGAACGTTAGTTCGTTAATATCGCGAGAGCGCGCGCTGTTCGCTGCAGGCCTGTGTTCAGCTCGTCCGTTAACGTCAGTGCAGTAACGTGAGGGGTGACACCTGACTGCATCCTGGACCGGCGGCAGGTTCCTGTCTCTCCCATAACTGCCGTGCAGCCCGAGGCCAGAGAGAGAGATCCTGAACAGCGACAGAAGGAAACGTTTCAGCTTCGCGTGTTTGCTCATTTGATGAATTATGCTCATGTTGTGCTGCATATAATGTGACTATCCAAGCATTCAAAATGGGCGACTTAAAATATCGAGGAACATGTATTGACCAGGCCAGCCTTACGATTAATTCAGTCCCGAGTTTTCAGTTTGAAAATTAACAAATAAAATATTTATTTAATTAATAAATGAGGTTTCTTCTGGAGTGTCATTTCACAGATATGAATAGTTTTGTCTGCTACCTTTATGATGAAGTATCATTTAAAGAAGCAGCCTCCAGAGATTGACATGATGAATAAATAATTAAACATATGCTCTCACCTCACCGTATTATTTTGGCATCATAAACTAAATTGAAAGTTATCACCATCACGCTGTGCAATGTTATTCTTCAGATGAAGTGTAGTCCCATATCACCCTCTGCTGGAGAAACACATCACATCATGAAGAGACCTTCACCTGTTCATTGTCTACAGACCATTCTTTCTTCTATTTTATGGTCCAGAAGTTAAAAAAAGTGTTTATTTAAACATAAATTAATATGATTAATTTACTTAAAACATTCATAATTTTAAATAGGCTAAAATATAGTCTTCTATCTACCTGTTTATAACAAATATGCAAACTAAATACATTCGTGTTCATTGACATAAATGTGTTGGAATTATGATTATAGTTAATTTACATAAAATATCTCGATTTTCATAATGTATAATTTTTTTACAGCAACACAATTTAGATATAGTCGGTGCGGCTTTTATGTATGTCTACTTGAAATGTACTAAATAAAATAATGTGCTACATAAATGAATGAATACGTAAATAAATAGGTAAATAAATAAATAATTAATTAATAAATAAATACTGAATAAATAAATAGATAAAAGACAGTAGAACTAATCATGGGCTGTGGAAAAATAATCTGATTAATAATTCGTGAAATAATAATTAAGTAAACCGTTTTCTTCAGCACTTGATCAAACTGAAGTGAATGTTTACAGCACACGTCACTGTCACGGCTTTCACCCATAGGTTACTCAAAGGTGATCACGTGACTCTCGCGAGCCCGATACACTAGTGCACTCGCTCAAGGACAACAGTGTACTGTAAACAGAGAACTGTGCTCAGTGTTTACGTCGATTTCACCTCGTTACTGTTAACAGAGAGCACTTGTTTTCGTCTGTAAATAGAGCTCATTGATAGCTGATTTACCGCTGTGTCTCAGACGGGATGGTTTGCTTTGAGAGCTGTTAGATCACAGGTATGTCTTCATCTCTTATAACGTTACCTTTTCTTAACATGTCCTTAAACTTGTCCAAGGCTGTGTGTTGATAAAGGTTGTGTGTGTGCACTCAGTATGCGACTACAGATGTGTGCTTTACTGTATGTTCAAAGCACGGCTGTGTGTCAAACACTAGTGAGCTGCCTATCTAGACGGCATTTTGGTGTATCATCATAGGCGCGTCCTCGGTAAACAGCTCACTAGGGTTAGAGATGCGGTTTATTAGACAGGTTGTGTCAGTATACGATGTTGCAGTGCGTTTATAATATTTGAGATGACCCAGAAATGTTCTGTCATCAGTTACTCACCCTCCTGTCGGTCCAAACCTGTTTGACTTACACATTATCATTTTAATGTTGCACAGATACTATGGATGTGTGTATATGACAGAAGTATCTTCAGGACATGAGCATGATTAGACTCATGTGAACACTCATTTTGCACAAGAGACCATGTTGTCATTTACACACAGTTATGTCATGGGATACATTAGAAGAGTGTCTGAAACATATATGGCCTTTTGAAGAAGTGCAACTTATTAACAATTCAAAGTAAACTATAATAATGTAAACGGCTTATTTTACTATTAGCCAAATCTTTGACAAAAAAGTTTTTTGAGTATCATAATTGATACACTATGATTTTATGTCTCATATAGTGTGATATAGTGAATATGGAGCTCGGTTTGGTGTAGTAGTTGTTGTTTATATGGCCAAAAAGTGAGATTAAATTTTGGTCGCATTTAATGTAAATCATTGAGATTTTTAAACAGTATATCAGACTCCTTACACATCAGTTGACACTCTTTATCTCCCAATAATGTGCCTTATTAAAATGCTTAGTTTTATGATCATATTAGTTTTTATGAAACTTAGTTTTAGTTTACAGATATGTATCTGTAGTTCTTATTGTGGAGGTTAAATATAATGCAATTCAATGCAGTGATGATTGAGAGATGGACAAATAAACATTCCTCAAAAACCTGATAGATCATATTTGATATATTTGAACAAATTTTCAACAAAAAAAAACTTGTATAATCAAATAAGCCTAAGTTAATTCAATATGAACAATTATTGGACTGAAATATTACTAGAAATAAAAAAGCTGAGTTTACTTTATAAAAATCATGTGGAAAAATCTGGCGATTTAATTATAATTCAGTTTTTTATAATTATGCTAAAAGATCTTTTACTTGCTAAAGTAAGTGTGAACTACTGTATGAAGCAGAAGACATGTAGTAGATCGTGTGCAACGGGTTTTCAGCAAAGTTTTGATCATGTTAGTAACTTAAGGGCCTTTGAAATTCTTCGGTTTATGGGGTCAACCATTATAATGGACTATGAAAATTGATTAGACGTAATTAAGCAATTCACACATTGATGTGTACGGTGTTAAATAAAACAGTTTTTGTTCTGCTTTTCCTCCTCCTGTGACAAGATTACGCAAACTGTTACAGAAAACGCATAACTAGATCATGTTACTGTCAGGAAGCTCAGTCACGTGACCCTGACACATAGCATCAATATTTCTTCATTTTCCTTGCGTCTTCAAAAACACTTCCACTTTGAAATCAGATTTGCCAAGCTCATCAAGACTGGTGTGTCTGTTCAGTCTGCACCGCTGGTGCTGACGTCGGGCTCTTTCGCTGTAACGAGCTGGCTAAAGGCCTGTGTGTATAGAAGTGCTGGACTCAGGAGACAGAACAATAGCACACAGTTTACATGCATGGACACCGATTCCCCAGAACAAGACTGACTCATCTTTCATGTTTTAGGATTTGTATTTCCTCCTGATGTGCTGGTGAACTCGACACAATGAAGTCAGATATACCATACGAAAAGGTAGGTTATACATGATTTAGAATTGATTGTGACTCCTTAAATTCACTTATTGTTTAATGAATACATTTATGTGCAAACTTAAGATGCTATGTTTGATTGACTACAATTATTTGTGTTTCCGTGTCTTGATCAAGATGGTTGACGTGGAGCTAAGCAGAGGAGAAACACATCTTGGCTCACAAAAGGTATTAAATCAATATATCCTGATTATGGCACTTGACTGATCAATGACTGGTAGTAAAATGCTCAAATAAATCAATTTAAAAATCACAACACTATAATGAATTTCACAGTGTTATTACTAGTTATTGGTGTTTTTAAAGATCAACTTTAATCTAACATTAGATGACAAGGTAATCTGCATGTAAAAATAAGAAATAAGCATGCATAATTAACCCTAATCAGCTGGACATTTTTTTAAATGGTTATAAAAATGGTTTCCTGAATTGGGTCCAAACTTTTTTTGTGTACAATTAGATCAAAATGGGCTTAATTTGATGAGTCTAGGTGGTTATAAAAAGTCACACACTGGCTGTTCATAGTCGAAATTGAACAGATATGTTTTTCTAAAATGTGTTAAATAACACGTACAGTATATATCAGCCCCAGTGTTGAACAAACACACTCAGAAATAGAAGTGAGACTGTAAAACATTCGGAGTAATATCTAACCAAGTATTTTCTAAGCTTACATCTAGAATTATGATTTTGACCTGATATGAAGTCAGGTTTTTACATTTTTTCATCAGATGGCCAGCAAACAAATCCATAATACATTCTCATTAGTTCTTTGTTTCATAAATTATAGAAATAGAAATATACTTATAGAAGATTATTGTTATTACTATAGGGAAGTTATTTAGTTATGTAGTACTTTATTGTATTTTTCTTCTGACGTGATTAAAATAATTTCAGTTCAAATCATTTTACATGTCCAATTATTTGTATAAGTATCTGTGTAATGAGCTGGATAATGGTCATCATATGAATGATAACTGTTGTTAGAGTTTGTTTAGGTAATAATGACCTGTAGTAACTGTACATTGTCTCTTATATCTCTATCATTGGCCAGGGATTTTGAACATATCCATCTCTGTGTTTAGTATTACAGGTGTCTGATCATCCTCACCAGTTTAACCACAGTATTGTTGATACTCCTGTCACTCCAAACCCTGCTTGTTCCCATAACATCCTCCTCCTCAAAATCGTCTGGACAGCAGGAGAATCCTCTAATCAGAGAAACCTGTACTGATCCCTGCAGGTAGACGCCCACCTAGGGAACTTATCATTCTGTCACACATTTCTTTGTTTTTGAGCATTTTAGTGGTCTACTGGTAAATGAGGTTAACCATAGCAAGCAAGTTTCACATCTGCACTTTCAATGAAGTCTGACTTTATAGATTTGTAGCCTACAATAGTTGTATGTGTCATTTACAGGATTGTTTTAGTGGAGAGTATTCCTGAGGGGTTGGTGTTTAACTCCTCAACCACTCATCAGTCCATATATGAAGCCTGGCTCAACCTTATCTCTGGTGCTCAATCCAGTCTGGACATCGCCTCCTTCTACTGGACTCTTACCAATGAGGACACGCACACACACGAGGCCACAGCTAATCAGGTTTGGATGTGACGTGTACTGACTTCTCACTGAATAGCAGGCAGTGTTAGTGACGTCTCACCCAAGTGAGCTGTTCATTCTAGGGTGAGCAGATTCTGCAGGAACTAGGGCAGCTCTCGGGGAAAGTCGCGGTCCGAATTGCAGTCGATAAACCATCAAATAAAAAACCCATGCATGACATGAAGTTCCTGACGGATTCTGGTTAGTCAGCTTGACAACTTAAAAATAACAAAGTACAGTATCCATACAGTACACCCCTCACATTTAAATATTTTATTATACCTTTTCATGTGACAACACTGAAGAAATAGCACTTTTCTACAATTTAGTGAGTGTACAGCTTGTATAACAGTGTAAAATTGCTGTCCCCTCGAAATAAACCAACACAGCCATTAATGTCTAAACCGCTGGCCACAAAAGTGAGTACACCCCTTGTGCTCCTCCACCTTCCGTTTGAGGATGCCCCACAGATGCTCAATAGGGTTTAGGTCTGGAGACATGTTTGGCCAGTCCATCACCTTTACCCTCAGCTTCTTTAGCAAGGCAGTGGTCGTTATCATGTTGGAGCACTGCCCAGCGGCTCAGTCTCCGAATGGAGGGGATCATGCTCTGCTTCAGTATGTCACAGTACATGTTGGCATTCATGGTTTCCTCAATGAACTGTATCTCCCCAGTGCCGGCAGCACTCATGCAGCCCCGACCATGACACTCACACCACCGTGCTTCACTGTAGGCAAGACACACTTGTCTTTGTACTCCTCACCTGGTTGCCGCCACACATGCTTATCTTATCCAAGTTTATCTTGGTCTCATCAGACCACAGGACATGGTTCCAGTAATCCATGTCCTTAGTCTGCTTGTCTTCAGCAAACTGTTTGCGGGCTTTCTTGTGCATCATCTTTAGAAGAGGCTTCCTTCTGGGACGACAGCCATGCAGACCAATTTGATGCAGTGTGCGGCGTATGGTCTGAGCACTGACAGGCTGACCCCCACCCTTTCAACCTCTGCAGCAATGCTGGCAGCACTCATGTCTATTTCCCAAACACAACCTCTGGATATGACGCTGAGCACGTGCACTCAACTTCTTTGGTCGACCATGGCGAGGCCTGTTCTGAGTGGAACCTGTCCTGTTAAACCACTGTATGGTCTTGGCCACCGTGCTGCAGCTCAGTTTCAGGGTCTTGACAATCTTCTTATAGTCTACGCCATCTTTATGTAAAGCAACAATTCTTTTTCAGATCCTCAGAGAGTTTTTTGCCATGAGGTGCCATGTTGAACTTCCAGTGACCAGTATGAGAGAGTGACAGCGATAACACCAAATGTAACACACCTGCTCCCCATTCACACCTGAGACCTTATAACACTAACGAGTCACATGACACCGGGGAGAGAAAAGGACTAATTGGGCCCAATTTGGAGATTTTCACTTAGGGGTGTACTCACTTTTGTGGCCAGTGGTTTAGACATTAATGGCTGTGTTGAGTTATTTTGAGGGGACAGCAAATGTAC
>CM050423.1:11491226-11516226 GCA_027564155.1 Gymnocypris eckloni scoliostomus | reverse complement strand
GGATATGGACTTCCATCAAACAATGCATTAATAAAGGCACAGGTTATTTCAGATGACAGCGTGTTTAACACGTGCCATGCAAACCAGTCCAATCAGAAGTACACTCTTTCACCACACTCACTTTTTAATACTTGTCTCTGCGTTTGATAAGATATCTCAGTTGCAATGTAATATTTTCATGTTATGTTCATTCTTCTGATTGATTGATTATTTCATATCACATACATTTAAATGTAGTCATTTAGCAGACACTTTTATCCAAACTGGAATAATGGAAGCAATCAGAATCAACAAAAGAGCAAGTGCTATGAAAGCCTAACATATTATGTTAACCATATAATAGATAAAAAGAAAACAAATAGAGTAGAAAAAGACTAAAGAAAGCTAGTGTTTTTATAGAAAACAAAAAGAGTGCAAGTCTTAATCCTCCACCTTAGATGATTTTCAATTCTGTTTCAACGTCTCTTTAAATGTTCGTTTTGTACAAAAACCTAGGTACTAATTATAAGCATTTAATTATTAAATCTATTTTTAACCTTGGCTGCATTCCCATAAATGGGCATCTCTCGTGGTCCTTCTCCATGTTCTCAGCGTTCTATTTTATCACCCATATTACATCAGACCACGCCTCCTTGTGTGCCATTGGCTAATGTAAGTTGTGTGTAGTCTGTGATTGGACAGTTAGAAGTCGTTCATAGAGCTTTACCAATCAAAGTAAACCATGATGGATCGAGGGCGGGATTTGTAGGAACACTCCTGGGAAACAGTGTGATCACTGATTAGGCTTGTTTCACTTCTTTTTTCTTTTTATTATTATTAAACATAATTGAATACAATAACTCATAGAGGTAACAGCATAATATAAAACCAAGTACAATACAATTCAGTATAAAACCTTAAGGGGATCCACAATACATGTAAGGCAAAATAATAAAATAAATAAATAAAAATTAATTAAAATACAAGAAACTTGGACATGTCCGATGAAATTTTCAGGGCACAACATTTTTGAAGTAATCTTAGTGAGGAGTATAATAGTTTATATTCGTTCATGAAATGTCCAAAGCAGGGGCGAGAGTCTCTCCACTTACAACAATGTATATGATATTTAGCAAGTAGGAAAACAATATTCACAATGTCTGATATTGAACTATCTAAACCATCAACATCAACCATATCTAGTCAGCCAGTCTCTAACATCACCCCAGAACCGGCATGAAATGGAGCAGGTAACAAATAAGTGTTATAGAGATTCATCAGTAAAATCAGGAAAAGCACAACCCGCCTTGTCAAATTTAAACCGCTTGTGAAGAAAATTGGAAACTGGATAAACCTTAGGACAAATTTTAGAAATGCGTTTCTTTGACTTTAGGCGGAATTGGCCATTTAAGGCTTTTCCCAGCAAATCAGAAAGATTTACAGGCCCTTTGTTTTTATTATGATCATGGAACAATTTAGATTTAAAAGCATCCGTAGCAACCCTATTATTGAAATTAGTATCTACTAATTTATGATGACCAATGGATAAATTTGGCAATATTGGAGTGACATCAGATCTCGCGCCGTTGTGGTAGTACCAACGATCACAGAGACTCGCTAAAGTTTGTCCAAGAAGTGTCTACTACTCACCTCTCTCTCCGTCTGACTTCAACACACACATTTTCAGACGTACACACACGTACAGGAACAGCCAATCATAGAGTGGGGTCCGCCCTTCACTACCTCTGATTGGTTTAGACCACGATATGGGCCTAATGTGTGTCTGTTGTTGAACCACAGGGACACTTTCAGAGTCGCGGATACTTTTTTTTTTCTCGAACGGCTGGTCGCACCAGTGCGACCTCAGATTTGTTTTAGTCGCACCATTGAGAAATGTGGTCGCACTCTAGAGCCCTGAAGAGAATTCCCTTGTCAAACCATTCAGCTTTAAATACTGGTTTTCTGTTTATTGTTCTATTGTTCCACAGAACAGAACTGTGTGGAGTACAGTTATGTGTAAATATAATTTTCCAAAAGTGTAATATTTGACTATGAAATGTAGACAGTGCAAGTGGAATCTTATTAATATCAAAATCACATCTGAGTAAAAAATCCATACCACCAAGCTTTCCAAAAATAGCCCTGGGTATGTGAAACCACATAGAGTTGGAGCAAGCAAAAACCAATTCATTCTAAATGAGCCTCAAAATCTAAGGCTTTTAATCCGCCATGTTTATACTCTTTATCTAACTGGGACCTTTTAAAATAATGCGTTTTATTTCTCCATAGAAATGGAAAAAATGACCTTCCTAATATTGTTGTCAGAAATAAACAAAGAGTGACAAGGATATATTACCTTCAGCTTTAGATAGAATAACTCCTCCAAATACTGTGAGATGTCTGGTCAGCCAGTGACGACACGTTCCTCAATATTAACCTCCTCTATCCTACGAACATCCTTAGATACTGTTAAACCCAAATATTTCCCCTCAGTCTGGACATTTATTGGGGCAACAGAGCTCTCTGGACAAGAGTGGATAGGCAACAGTACACATTTCTTAATATTGAGAAACAAACCTGAAGCATCAGAAAAAGCATTAATTCATTTTAGTGCAATGTCAACCATACCTTTATCTTAAAATAAATTGGCTAAATTTTGAATTCTTTTTCAAAAATCTTAATGCCTTGTAAATGTAAATCATTAACAATAGCCAAAGTGAGCATCTGGGTAGTTATAATAAATCGTTTTGGAGATATGGGACATCCTTGGACGAATTCCTCTAGACATCTTGAAGCTAGGAGTGATTTCAGATCCCTAAGACACCGAGCTAGTTATATCTGAATAAAACATTGTGATTATGTTACAAAATTTGTCTCCAAAACCCCCACATTTTAATGTTTGCACAATAAAACAGTGCTCTAGCGAATCAAGCGCTTTATACAAAGTCAGGGAATAATATGAGACTCTCCTTATCAATCAGATGACTGTAATCCAACATATCAAGAATCAGTCTTGAATGAAGATGTATATTCTTCCCTTTATAAAGCCAGATTGACATTCACTGGTCACCTTTGTCAAGCCACTGTTCAGACGATTGGATATACAAGAGCTAGTAATGTGTAATCCGTACACAAAAGGGTTATCGGTCTCCAATTATCGTTTGAAAGTGGATCTTTATCAGCCTTTGGGATCAACGTAATGAGACACGCTTCATTGTGGGAGAGAGATTTTGTCTTAAGATGCATTCACCAAGGGCTTCAAATAAAAGCTGACGGATGTCTTTCCAAAAGAAGACATACAAAGTTAAGTTAACCGTCTAAGCCAGGTGACTTACCCTGGACATATGAATCATAGCTTTATCCAACTCTTCGATTATTAAATCATCCTCCATAATACTTTTAAAGTCGTCCTGAATTAAATCAATCCATCCTTGAATTGACTGAACAAAGGATTTACAGCGAGTCTCAGAGTATCTTGAACAATATAAGTTACTATAGAAATCTCTAATTGCCTTGTTAATTAGATCTAATTATCCTGTAGCACCGTTGATATCTAATTTAGACATTTTCTTTTTCGTTTGCCTTTGTTTCTCAAGATTAAAAAAGAAGAATTATTCTCACCCAGAGCGAATAAAAGCACCCCGAGCTTTATCTAAGAATAAATGATCTAGTTGATTTGTGAGATTCTCTAATTGGGCTTTTTCCTCATTAGACAACACAGCTTTAGAGCATAGAAAGTTAATACTAGTAACAATTTCCCTTTGTTTAAGCCGCAGAAGAATATTTCCCCATTTTAATTGCTGCTTCTTTAACTTTGAATTTAAACCACTCCCATGTATTTAATGGTGAAGAATCAACAATGAGCTGTTTAACTTCTTCACAGAAGTCATTGTTACGCAAAAGAGTTACTGAGCAATGGTCTGTTAGGGGAGCTGTAGAGATTTCACATTTAGAGATATGATCAAACCCAACCTTAGATGATTGAACCATGTGTATTATTGTCTAACATCTGAATTATTTCACCTCCAGCAGTCAATCAAATCTGTATTTGAAACCAGGCTATTGAAAATGTCATCAAAAGTGTGATGATGTCCTCTAAAGGGAAGACGGTCAACTGAGTTGTCTGGGACCAAATTAAAATCCCCCTATGATAACTTCATCTGTTGACTATGTTAATCTTAACACATAAGTCAGCATAAAATAGTTTGTTTAGGACTCTGCTATTGTAATACACATACCAAGATGAATTTAACCCGTCAATCTCCACAGTCACCATTAACCAATGACCGTTTGTATCACTTTTATGGTCAACAATTGAAACCTATAAAACAAAATCATAACCCCAGCTAAAGGACATCATGGCTGAAGTACTGAAGTGTCCAAAAACGTGTGTCCTCAAATTCAGAACGTGTTTCTTGCAACAACAAAAAATTCACCTTCTGTTCCTTACAATAAAGAAACGTTGCCTTACGTTTAACGTTATTTTTCAGTCCCCTTATTCAACACAGACTCAAGGTCCATTAGCAAGACAATACAAACAAAAGCAGTACACATTAAAAAAGACAATTATGCCAATACTTCCTCATAGAGGATTGATATCGCACTTCAGTAAGCCTAGGATTTGTCAACATTATAATAGTGTCCAAATACATTTACACATCAAATTTCTCATTAAAGCAGGGAATGATTGTACTCTTGCTTTACAAAATAAATCACTTGCACTGCACCATCTTGTTTTTTTCAGCAGGATCCTCATACAATCATCGTATGTAACCTGAAGTGTACATAGGCTCTCTTTCTTAAACTTAAACCACAAAGGAGCAGTATAAAAAGAAGTACAATATGCTCTAAAAAGGTCTATCTTTACCTCATCTGAACACATATAAAACGTTCTCACCAATATATTAGCTTGAGCATATAATTTACGACGTTGCCTGTACATATCATCATCATCACTCATTTCATTGTTAATGAAATGACTTAAATATTTTACAGTAGTACATAGATTTAAAACTTGCCCTGATAAATACAAATCTGGGAAATTAAAATCTCTATGATCTTTGGTTCTACATATCATGGCAACACTCTTTTTAGTATTGTATTGCACATCATATCTAATCCCATAATCAGAGCATATATTAAGCAACACTACTTGGGGAAAAAACAACTCGATCATCAGCATACATTTAGTGATTAACTGTGGTGTTACCAAGCATACATCCAGTCCTACAGTCACTTAGTTCTTCTGACAATTCATTCATATATACATTAAAAAGAGCTGTTTGTTATGATCCCTTACATTTAACGACCACAAGGATAGCATGAAATAAAGAGTCTATAAATGCACAGATATAACAGTAAGTTAACAGAAAAGATGAAAACCTTACTAGCTACAAAACTTCGTGATAAATTGCAATAACCTTGTAAAAAATACAGGTACAAACATACCTTAAGAACAATAACAATAGTGCGAAAAATCTGGGTCCACTCTCTTGTTGTCAATCAGCGCATAGCCCTCCTTCAGGCCTCCTCCTTCGCCACAGCACGGGCGAGTCTGTCCTCCTTCAGGTACGCACGAGGCCTCCTGCACCAACGGCCACAGCACGGGCGAGTCTGTCCTCCTTCAGGTACGCACCCTCCTTCAGGCCTCCTGCACCAACGGCCACAGCACGGGCGAGTCTGTCCTCCTTCAGGTACGCACGCTTCCCCCTCCTTCAGGCCTCCTGAACCAACGGCCACAGCACGGGCGAGTCTGTCCTCCTTCAGGTACGCACGCTTCCCCCTCCTTCAGGCCTCCTGCACCAACGGCCACAGCACGGGCGAGTCTGTCCTCCTTCAGGTACGCACGCTTCCCCCTCCTTCAGGCCTCCTGAACCAACGGCCACAGCACGGGCGAGTCTGTCCTCCTTCAGGTACGCACGCTTCCCCCTCCTTCAGGCCTCTTGAACCAACGGCCACAGCACGGGCGAGTCTGTCCTCCTTCAGGTACGCACGCTTCCTCCTTCAGGCCTCCTGCACCAACGGCCACAGCACGGCGAGTCTGTCCTCCTTCAGGTACGCACGCTTCCCCCTCCTTCAGGCCTCCTGAACCAACGGCCACAGCACGGGCGAGTCTGTCCTCCTTCAGGTACGCACGCTTCCCCCTCCTTCAGGTCTCCTGCACCAAACGGCCACAGCACGGGCGAGTCTGTCCTCCTTCAGGTACGCACGCTTCCCCCTCCTTCAGGTCTCCTGCACCAAACGGCCACAGCACGGGCGAGTCTGTCCTCCTTCAGGTACGCACGCTTCCCCCTCCTTCAGGCCTCCTGCACCAAACGGCCACAGCACGGGCGAGTCTGTCCTCCTTCAGGTACGCACGCTTCCTTCCTCCTTCAGGCCTCCTGCACCAAACGGCCACAGCACGGGCGAGTCTGTCCTCCTTCAGGTACGCACGCTTCCCCCTCCTTCAGGCCTCCTGCACCAAACGGCCACAGCACAGGCGAGTCTGTCCTCCTTCAGGTACGCACGCCCCTCCTTCAGGTCTCCTGCACAAAGCCACAGCACGGGCGAGTCTGTCCTCCTTCAGGTACGCACGCTTCCCCCTCCTTCAGGTCTCCTGAACCAACGGCCACAGCACGGGCGTGTCTGTCCTCCTTCAGGTACGCACGCTTCCCCCTCCTTCAGGTCTCCTGCACCAACGGCCACAGCACGGGCGTAGTCTGTCCTCCTTCAGGTACGCACGCTTCCCCCTCCTTCAGGTCTCCTGCACCAAACGGCCACAGCACGGGCGAGTTTGTCCTCCTTCAGGTACGCACGCTTCCTCCTTCAGGTCTCCTGCACCAAACGGCCACAGCACGGGCGAGTCTGTCCTCCTTCAGGTACGCACGCTTCCCCCTCCTTCAGGCCTCCTGCACCAAACGGCCACAGCACGGGCGAGTCTGTCCTCCTTCAGGTACGCACGCTTCCCCCTCCTTCAGGTCTCCTGCACCAAACGGCCACAGCACGGACGAGTCTGTCCTCCTTCAGGAACGCACGCTTCCCCTCCTTCAGGTCTCCTGCACCAAACGGCCACAGCACGGACGAGTCTGTCCTCCTTCAGGAACGCACGCTTCCCCTCCTTCAGGTCTCCTGCACCAAACGGCCACAGCACGGGCGAGTCTGTCCTCCTTCAGGTCTCCTGCACCAAGCGGCCACAGCACGGGCGAGTCTGTCCTCCTTCAGGCACGCTTCCCCTCCTTCAGGTCTCCTGCACAAACGGCCACAGCAGGCGAGTCTGTCCTCCTTCAGGAACGCACGCTTCCTCCTTCATCCTTCAGGTGGGCCTCCTGCACCAAACGGCCACAGCAGGCGAGTCTGCCCTCCTTCAGGTACGCACGCTTCCCCCTCCTTCAGGTCTCCTGCACCAACGGCCACAGCACGGGCGAGTCTGTCCTCCTTCAGGTACGCACGCTTCCCCCTCCTTCAGGTCTCCTGCACCAACGGCCACAGCACGGGCGAGTCTGTCCTCCTTCAGGTACGCACGCTTCCCCTTCCTTCAGGTCTCCTGCACAAACGGCCACAGCACGGGCGAGTCTGTCCTCTTGGAAAAATCTTCTGTGAAGCTGATGTGAAGCTCTTTGCAGACTCCAGACTTCATCCCGAATCGTGCTCATTACAACTGAATGATGACAACTCTGAGGTGGTGGCGCTCTCTCTCTTTCCAAGCCTCTCCACCGACACAGGCATAATAATATATTATATATATATTATTAATAATATTTTGTTTTTACAGTGTAGGCTACCTTTGTGAAAAGAAGTGCACTTGTAGCGTACTTAAGTATTAAAAGTGCATTGAAAAACACTTTCAGATAATGGAATATAAGAAAATAAAAAGAGAGTATGCACTTTTAAAAAAGTGCACTTTTGTAATAATGTTTTAATAACCTTTTGTCGTTATTTATAGATCTACACTTATTTTGATGTGTTGACCAACACACTAAAGCACATGTAAAATACTTTATAATAGTGTTAATGTATTTTACATTAACGAGTTGGTGTAATTATATAATTACAAATGTGTAAATACAAATATAAACTGAAACATGACATACACATAACTACTATTTTTCAGAACCAGTATTTTCCCAATTATGCTAACAATATTTTAAAGACAAGAGAAGTAATTATTAAATGACATACAAATATGTATGAAGTCGTACTTAAGAGGATTAAAAAGCTCTTTAATGTCACCTAATTCAATATCCATTTAAACCATACATTGTTAATTGCAATTTACATGCAATTAAGTGTTCAAAAACGTTACATTCACGATGAATTCTTTTATATTATTTAATACTCTTTTAAAGGATTTTAAAGTGTAATTTTTTATAAATGTAATCATTTGCATTGAATATTTAGGCCTGATATTCAGTGTGCCATCGTTGTAC
The DNA here is from genome assembly GCA_027564155.1 of Gymnocypris eckloni scoliostomus. Taxonomy (NCBI): domain Eukaryota; kingdom Metazoa; phylum Chordata; class Actinopteri; order Cypriniformes; family Cyprinidae; genus Gymnocypris; species Gymnocypris eckloni. Next base: position 11,507,842 of record CM050423.1, on the reverse strand, counting down.
AATCAGAGAGGTTGATGCTACAACTTTGATTATTTCAGACAAGTATAAATGGTGTAAACGGTCCATATTAAGACAGATTGCATATTTCCATGACGTTAAGTGTTTGTTTTTCAGCCGTGCTGCTGTACGTGGTCAGTCAGGGTGTGTCTGTACTGAAGCTGAGGGTCACTGCTGGGACGTCCTGTGTTTATACACCAGAGGAGCATGTACCCTCCTCTTTAAATTGACTGTGACATCTAAAAATGACTGCTGTGTGATTTCATTGGGACTTTTGGACCTCCATGAGGTCTTAGAGAGCACAGGTTGTGTGTGTGATTCAACAGCTTCTTTGCTGTGTCCACATAGTCTGCTTCAAAAAAGCAACAAGTCACTATGTGACTATTTCTAGAATAAAGTCCAAAATATGTTCTCTTATGTTCACCAAAGCTGCATGTATTTGATGGAAAACACTGTAAAAACAGTAATAATATGAAATATCATTACAGTAAAAAAGAACTGTTTTCGATGTGAATATATTTTAAAACGTAATTTATTCCTGTGATGTTAATGTTGTATTTTCATCATCATCACTCCAGTCTTCAGTGTCACATGATCTTCAGAAATCATTATAATATACTGATTTGCTGCTCAAAAAACATTTCTGATTATTATCAATGTTGAAAACACTTGTGATGTGACCCTAGATCACAAAACCAGTCAGAAGGGGCAATCTTTTTAAATTGAGATTTATACATTATCTGAAAGCTGAATAAAAAAATATTTCCATTGAAGTATGAAAGGACAATATTTTGCTGAGATACAACTATTTGACAATCTGGAATCTGAGGGTGCAAAAAAATCTAAATATTGAGAAAATCACCTTTAAATAATTTACCTTTTTAAATATCTTTAATGTAATACATATTATTCTAAATATATTTAAATACATTATGTACGTATGACATATATTTTAGTGTACCATAAATGCTTGTCAGTACATCCAATTTAACCATATTTCAAAGACAAAGTAATTGGGAAAATACAAACAAAGATGTACTGTACTTAAATCCAACTTAAGTGAGTAAAGAAAGTTGTCTTTTATTCCAAACCGGTTGTGTATTTAATTTAAATGCAGTTAGTGGAATTTAAGACAACTTTCTTTACTCACTTAAGTTGGATTTAAGTACAGTACATCTTTGTATCTATTTTCCCAATTACTTTGTCTTTGAAATATGGTTAAATTGGATGTACTGACAAGCATTTATGGTAAACTAAAATATGTGTCATACATACATAATGTATTTAAATATATTTTGAATAAAATGTATTACATTAAAGATATATTGACTTGAAATGTAATATTGACATTTCAAGTCAATTTGTAATAGTGACATTTTAAAACATTTTTACAATTTAAAATAACTCTTATTTGAGTATATTTTGAAATGAAATGTATTTCTGTGATGAAAAGCTGAATATTCATCATTAGACTCGAGTAGTGACGCTGAGAACTCAGCTTTGATCACAGAAATATTTCATATTAAAATATATTCAACATGCAAAGATGTGCTGTACTTAAATCCGACTTAAGTAGGTCAAGAAAGTTCGCTTAAGTTCAACTTACTGCATTTAATGCACATTTTTACTATAATACATTTGAATGTAATTGTAGGTAACATACAATTAAGTGTCTGAAAACATTTATAATACTACTTTTTTAAATGTATTAAAAACGAACACACTGCCTCTTTTAAAACAATTACTGCATATGAAGTGTGTCAAACTAATGTTGGTCTTTGGTGTATGTTGCATAAGGGATGCTGCTTTGACCAATCAGGACCAGATCTATCCGTTTCAAAATAACCTCAGTCATGCATAGTGTCCTGAATATCTTGGGACAGTCCCTGTTTCATGGATGTAGGCCCAATCTGAGAATCAATGGCAGTGAAGGAGGTGTGCTGGCAGGATGCCTGTTTGTGACTGCGAGTGAGGGAATGTGTTTTTCTTTTAATTGTATTGTGGGAGCTGTTGAGCTCTGTCTGATAGCTGTTTCTCACTAAGCCCGATAACAAGGCCCTGTTGGGCCGGGACTAAAGCCACGGCACTGACGGACAAAAGACAGGAGCTTTAGTCAGGAGGCCGCAAACTGCTGACTCTCAGCGCCAGCTAATGCAGCATTCTGTCCTGTCTCCCTGTTGTCCGTTCTGTCTTTCTTTCTCTCCACCGCATTCTCATTCACTTTTGACACCAACACACTCTCTGTGTCTACCTCCGACCCCTTCCTGTATCGGTTTGCCCTCTCTTCCTGAGTCAGTGACCGTCTCCGCTACATGCTCACAGCACCCGGCCCGAGGTCTGACCCGTATCATGCGTGTTCGGTGTGTGTGAGCGTGCATCTGGTCTTCTGCCATGTGTGAGTGTCTGCGAGGGATCTTCCGTGGCTCCTGGACACCTTCTTCAGATGCAGGTGGGTTTGCTCACATACCCCTCGTGAAACAGAAGTGTGTTCAACTGTATTGAATGTTCACTTGTGGTGTGCTTCGAATCTTACAAGTGTGTTTTTAAACACTGTACTTATAGACAATATAATATTAATGAAATAAAACAGTTTTCCATGTCTCCTTAATCAAACACACCTGATTCAGGTCATCAGCTCAGAGGCTGTTTCTCAAACGCACGGCTGCATCCTCCGTAGGTCGCATTTGTAGGCTGCATATGTCATAAAGAAGATCTTATGTTACAATATTAAAAGTTATACATGTGACCATTATTCTTAGTTAAGTGCAAATTGTTGTAATATGCTTTTGACTGGTAAATGTAATGCTCAGTTAACTGAAATAGACCAGGCGTATGCAGCCTATGAATGCGACCTACGGAGGATGCAGCCGTGCGTTTGAGAAACAGCCTGAGAGAGCAAGTACAGAAATGGGTGTATTAGACAAAGGAGAGATACAAAATATACAGTGTTTAGGGCCTCGGGAACGTGTTTGGGAAGCAGTGAAGTAAAAGACTACTTAAGTGCACTTAAAGAGAGATCCTTTCATGACAATGCTTGTAAAAGACTACTTAAGTGCACTTAAAGAGAGATCCTTTCATGACAATGCTTCTTAACACACTTCTAAGTAGTGCACTTTGTGATGTCTAATTAAAAGTTTTACTTTCAAGAACATTTTGTGTTGACTAATACTAAAACACATGTAAAGTACTTGATTATAATTTGAACTTTAGTTTTATTTGATATTACATTAAAAGTCCATATATTTTAATTGCACTGTATAAGTCACTTTACCATTACATATATGTTTTTAAATGCGTGACATACAAGTTTCAATAGAAATGACATTAAAGTTTACTATGAACGCTTGTCGGTACATTTGGAAGTGCACTTCAACCATATTTCAAATACATAATTATGAAATTACATATAAAGCTGTACTTAAGTGACACTTAAAAAGAATCAAAAGACTATAATAGAATTTAATTGTAAATAACATTAAATTAAAGTGTCAAAAACATTGCATTCAATTCACAATTAAGCATATTCTTTTTGTATAGTATAATATTTCTGTAATAATTAGTTTTTAAAGTATGCCACAATCACTGACTGCATGTCATATATTCACCATGATAACGGTCATGCTGTATAAAGGATCATAAGTTCAGTGTTATTTAACCTGTCTTGTGCGCTTGTAAATGAAGATGAGATTTAGAGTAGACACTTACAGGTGTCATTAGTGTATAACGAGCTCATTATCAGCACAATAATGACTAACTGCTTACAGAAGTTAGACGTGTGTGACTAGTGCAGTGTCCTCATACGCTGGAAGTTAAAGATGGTTAAGTTGATTATAAGCTCATTTTAGTAGATCCAGTGATATACTGTTGGATCCAGATCAGAAGTTGCTTTGGTGGCATTCTCAGACTTCTCCTTAAATCAAACCAGTTCCTCTTTTAACATGTTTTCATTGAACATGCATTCAAGTGCATTCAGGTCACACTTAAGTGCCATCTCAAAAGTGTGCTAAAGTGCATTTCTTTTACAAGGGTTGTCAAGCTCTGACACCTTAACGTTACTAATTAAAACTATACACAATGACAAGAAAATCTACAGAAAATGAAGAGCTAAAGATATCAATCGCTCAGTGAGGGATTGTTAGTTAGCCAATTAGTTAAGCTAAAGTAACTTAATTTCAATGTTTTGTGATCATCACTTGAAATTGGTTATCATTATACTAATTTCTGTTATCATATCAAATGTTTTCATAAATGACAAACCAATTAATATCACAAAATGTCAGCCATTTTACACACTTACTGATGTTTGTGGAGTTGTCTTCCTGCTGAAAATGATGTCACTTCCTGGTGGATGATGTCATTAATGATCCGGCTTTTTTAGTCCAGGTGATATTCAAAATGACTAAGATGAAAAGTGAAACAGAGGACACAGTTCATAATTCATAATAATCTATTATTTATCAATTGCTGATTTTTCATGCTAGAGGAGCACAATTTGCTCTCCAGATTGTCAGTTATAAATAATAAAAAAGGTGTTTAAAAAGTGAGTATTTGAGTTGGCAGACGTCTTCTTTCAAATATTTATAATGGCTTGTCTGAGAAAGAACTATATTAGCTTTTCTTGAACAGGATTTCAATGAATCAATGTCGAAAGATATTGTGAAAATCCCTCTCGTTTGCTGTGTCATGTGATCAGTCTGTTAGTCCATCAGCGTCACATGACGTCACATGACTCTTGGCTGTCTGTTCTGCTGAAAGCTGCATTCGTTAATAAACTGGACTCATCAGGAAAGTCAGCACAGCTCGTTCCAACGCCTGTCCATCCCATTGTGCTGCTTATCCTACTTTTGTGTATCAAAACAATGCAGGCATTACAACAACGTGAACCCGACTGCCGTGTGCCCGGCTCCAGGTTTAAGTGCTATTTTGACCCTGTGGATGCACCTGCATGTCACGCTGTGGGGATAATGAATTTTGGCAGTGTCTTGTGACCTGTTAAGAGTTGTTTGGGCACCACCCCAGCTGGGTTTCAAGCAGACGCGTCTCACTGCTGGATAGAGAGCTACTTGTGCAAGCGCTATCCTTGAGTGTTAAGCCCGAGACAACAGCTGCCGGACCTCAAGAAAGTCAAAATCATTTCCCTAAGAATAAAAACATAGGTCATTACGTCTTGTTTTGGGCTTTAGAGGTCCAAAAATACCCATCATAAGTTATTTTTACTGTTCCAGATGTTTGTATTTTGCTTGTCCGAGTAGAGTTGTGTTGGTTTCTGTTTCACTGTAAATCTGTCCCCCGGGGAAGCGTGTATTATTTATGATTTGGGAAGTCATGGTTACACTATTAGGTCACTTTGGTTGGAGCATGATGTGATCGGCGATGTACCTTTTCTAAAAAAATATACAATATATATTATTTTTAACTCTGCTTCTACAAATGATACGTCTACTGATGAATAAATGCGTATCAGGTGTGGTTTTGCTTTTTATTTATTTTATGAAGGTGTTGAGTGACAGGGTGTCTGTGAGTTTTATGAAGGTAATTGCAAGACGTTTAAAAGACCTTTTAAAGACCAATTAAACAAAATGTAAGGAATAAATGTAAGCAAAAACAATTCATCAATATGAAAATGTTTGAAAACACAACTCTTGCCCAGTGTTGTTTTAGTATCATTGAGATATGTGTGTGTGTGTGTGTGTACATATATATATATATATATATATGTGTGTGTGTGTGTGTGTGTGTACATATATATATATATGTGTGTGTGTGTGTGTGTGTGTACATATATATATATATATATGTGTGTGTGTGTGTGTGTGTGTGTGTGTGTGTGTGTGTGTGTGTACATATATATATATATGTGTGTGTGTGTGTGTGTGTATATATATATATATATATATGTGTGTGTGTGTGTGTGTGTGTGTGTGTGTACATATATATATATGTGTGTGTGTGTGTGTGTGTGTGTGTGTACATATATATATATATGTGTGTGTGTGTGTGTGTATATATATATATATATATATATGTGTGTGTGTGTGTGTGTGTGTGTATATATATATATGTGTGTGTGTGTGTGTGTGTGTGTGTGATATATATATATGTGTGTGTGTGTGTGTGTGTACATATATATATATGTGTGTGTGTGTGTGTGTGTGTGTGTGTGTACATATATATATATATATATATGTGTGTGTGTGTGTGTGTGACCATGAAACACAAAACCTGTCATAAGGGTCAATTATTTTTTTGAAATGTATACATCATCTGATAGCTGAATAAATAATATTTCTATTGATGTATGGATTGGACAATATTTGTCTGAGATTCAACTATTTGTAAATCTGGAATCTGAGGGAGCAAAAAAATCTACATATTGAGAAAATCACATTTAAAGTTGTCAAAATGAAGTTCATAGCTATGCGTATTACTAATCAAAATTAAGTTTAGATACATTTATAGTAGTAAATTTACAAAATATCTTCATGGAACATGATCTTTTCTGAATATCCTAATGATTTATGGCATTAAAGAAAAATCTATAATTTTTACCTATACAATGTAAAGCAGTACAAGGCTGTTGCTACAAATATTTAGTGCATCAAGTTAAACTAATTATAAATGAGAAATGTTGCTTTGGCAAAAGCTGAAAAATATTTGTTATTATTATTTTACATTATATTTGATTTCAGTTCAAATTCATTTTACATGAAACTTTATTTAGAGCATCAGGCCAGAGTCATATTCATGTGTAGTGATAGTAAACTGTCCGAGTCCGTATAAGACTGGCTCTGACTCGGGACATGGGGCATCCCACTGGCTTCATCCAATTAGATTGCTGACCGCCTCCCCTGACAGAGACATAATAACACTGCAAACGTCCCGCTGCGTAGGCGTCAGTCAGAGGATAAGCTGGCAGAGAGTTGGGAGGAGAAAAGAGTTTGTTACTGAGGGAATAGTTGATTCTGCACGAGGACACACTCAATAAAGGTAGGTAATAGAAGACTTGTGTTGGGTGACATTGCTGTGCGGCTCAATAACAACATGACAAGACTCTCAGACTGATGTGGAAACTTTAATACAGATGTGTAGGGTTAACTTGGTAACTGGAGGATTTGCACAAACCTGGGGAAGATTGTTTACTTATATTTTATGTTGGTGCTTTCATTATTTTTTGTGAAAAGAGACCAACTGCTTTAAATGTATTTCATGCAATTTGTGCAAGGGGTTTTATAAACCCATAATAGGAGAAACTGCTGAACATGTGTAGCTTACCTGAGCATCTTAATGTTAATGTCTTAATGTTTTTCCTTGTTCTGCCAGTCATACTTGCTGAAGGCACTGAAATGTTGAGTAGCACTCAAGAGGGGTGTGTGTGTGTGTGTGTGTGTGTGTGTGTGTGTGTGTGTGTGTGTGTGTGTGCTTGTGCGCATGTTTATGTGGTTTATGAGGACACAAATTTGTATAATGACATGGGTATAGGTACATTTTCAGTGTCCCCATAATTCAAAATGCTTATAAAGCATACAGAGTGAGTTTTTTTGGGGGGAAGTAGAAATGCACCGTCTCCTGTGAGGGCTAAGTTTAGGTGTTGGGTAGGTGTAGGGCAATAGCACATACATGTGGGTGTGTGCGTGCGTTAGGATGTGTGTGTGTGTGTGTGTGTGTGTGTGTGTGTGTGTGTGTGTGTGTGTGTGTGTGTGTGTGTGTGGTGTGGTGTGGTGTGGGTGTATGAGTGTGAGTGTGTGTGTGCGTGCGTGCGTGTGTGCGTGCGTGTGGTGTGGTGTGGTGTGCGTGTGGGTGTATGAGTGTGAGTGTGTGCGTGCGTGTGCAAGTGCGAGTGCGTGTGTGTGTGGGTGTGTGTGTGTGTGTGTGTGCGTGCGGGTGTGCGTGTGCGTGTGCGTGGTGTGGTGTGTGTGTGTGTGTGTGTGTGTGTGTGTGTGTGTGTGTGTGCGTGTGTGTGTGTGATGTGTGTGTGTGTGTGTGTGTGTGTGATCTCTTAGTCTCACACAGTTGCAACAGCTGCGGCCCTGGTCATAAGATCAGTCTCACAGTACTGAGTGGAGTTCATGGCCCAACATGCCATAGTTAAGACAGAAGCATGTGATGAAATATAGTGAGAGTTAAAGTGATAGTTCACCCCAAAATAAAAATCCTGTCATCATTTACACACCCTCAAGCTGTTCCAAACCTGTATGAATGACTTTCTTCTGCTGAACACAAAAGAAGATATTTTGAAGAATGTTTGTAACCAAATGGTCAATGGAGAAACAGCAGTTAATCAGATTAATCAACTTTATATTTTATCAAGACTTTATGCTTTATGTTTAATAAAAGAAATCCACAAATATTCCTGCTGTACACCAGTGCCAAGTGTTTTGTCAGCGATGTCTGATATGTTTTGATAAACACTGCAGGTGTGCTTCATTGGAAGCGATATCGCCAGCCAGCTCCTCCCAACATGAGTATGAGAATAATGTCTGCGTGTGTGATTCCTGCCACAGTACTGAGTGGAGTTCATGGCCTAAAATGCCATAGTTAAGACAGCAGCATGTGATGAAATATAGTGAGAGTTAAAGTGATAGTTCACCCAAAATAAAAATCCTGTCATCATTTACACACCTCAAGCTGTTTATGAATGACTTTCTTCTGCTGAACACAAAAGAAGATATTTTGAAGAATGTTTGTAACCAAATGGTCAATGGAGAAACAGCAGTTAATCAGATTAATCAACTTTAGATTTTATCAAGCATTTATGCTTTATTATGTTTAATAAAAGAAATCCACAAATATTCCTGCTGTACACCAGTGCTGAGTGTCTTGTCAGCGATGTCTGATATGTTTTGATAAACACTGCAGGTGTGCTTCATTGGAAGCGATATCGCTCAGCCAGCTCCTCCCAACATGAGTATGAGAATAATGTCTGCGTGTGCTATTCCTGCGGCGTTCAGGAGTCAGATGTGTTAATGTGACACAGCGGGTCAGGGTAGGGGTGGTTCGGAGTCGAGACTTCTCGATGTCGCTATAGACTGTGATGCTGCTGAAATAAGCAGACTCTCACACGCTGATCCGGTTCTGTTTGGAGGAAGAGGAACGAGCTGTTGTTTAGACTGAGGCTGCTGTCGTGGATGAGATTGTCATTTATTGAACTAATCCAGGAAATTACAGCATCCCCAAAAATATGTGAATGCAGAAAGTATCGAAATACTTTTATATATATTTTTTGGAACAGAATCTCTTTATAAATATTCTGAAAATAAATATATTTTTTAAATATATATTTTTTCGGGAAATGCTTTGCTTGGAAATTGTCTTAATATCAATGATATTTTTGAGGTGTGGCTTGCGTGTCCTTTTGTGGACACTGTATCTTAATACAAACAATTACATGAACGCAATGACGGTGAGCAAATATTACACAATTAGGAAACAAATTGCAGCGGATGAATGATATCATGCTACACAAACTGTACAAGAGTTTCTGGAAGCTCTTACAAAATAATTACAAATGAACTTATCAAAAAAGTACAATATTTAGTATAATAAATAAATAAATGAACAACAATAATAATAATGCTAGTTGCAAAGCTATGTATATTTAGCGTTTTTTTATAATTTTGAATGATATATTACTGATTTATAAAAGTGTTTTATATTATATTATTACTATTATTAGGTTGGAAGTTAAAGGTCAAAGGGAGAGGGTAATAATGCACACCTGTAACAGCACTGATGCATTCTGATCTCTCTCAGATTTGCTGTTGGTTGATGTTGTCTCTCAGTAAATATCCTAGTTTCCTGTTTAAATGCAGGCATTTCCTCCTTGGCTTTGCTCTCTCAGGAGAGGCTGCTCCATCATGTGTCCCCCCCCCGAGACCGGACGTACGTGCCGAGTACAAATACTCAATTCTGACTAACCAAGAATGAGAGATTTGTAGAAGCGACTTTTACTCACACAGATAACTATAGCTAATACATGTATGTTTCTCATTTCCCTAAAGACAAGAATCTGGACTAAATCTATAGTGCAGGGTGAATGTTTTAGCTCTATTTCGCTGGAAGACAGAGAAATATCTTTTCAAAGTGAGTTTGATTAGCATCTAGGACATAATAATGAACTCAAAGCTAACAAACACAGGTGTTAAACTAACTCATTATGATTTAATGAGGCGGTTTGTGTTTGCATTAGGAACAAATTGTCACATTGTCATACTTTTATGTTTTAGAATGGACTCTAAGTTTTGCAAAACACCAAATTAAATGGTCGCCAAAAGACATGATTTCAGAGATAAACACCAAAACTCGTCTTCTGACCCCTCCAGACAGTCTCGGCTCTTTTCTGAGAACGCCAGCAGTGCTTCTCCTTACTGTCCTCTTATAAACAGAGAACGTACAGCCGTCTGTGACCTTGGCGTAGGTTTGATTTTCTGAGGATTGAATCGTGGATATTTTTGTGACCCTTCAAAGTTTTTGATTTTGGATCATTGTATCTAATGTCTCATTTTATCCTCGTGTCTTAGTTTGGATTAGGGAAGCACAAACACCCATGTGGGTAAGCGCTCAGGGCTCAGGCATTGGTCCGGTTGTAACTCTTGTGCCATTATCAAGTGCCTATTCTTATACGAAATGATCTTGTGACTCTATTGAATCAACAGCAATAGAATCACGTCTCTGTCCTCTGGTGTCCTTGTAAGTGGCTGGCTTGTGTGTTCAATAGGACATAATTGAACCGTGGAGGTTGGTTTGAATCGGAGCTAACTCAATGTATATTAATTCTGTACAGCTATATATATATATATATTACCAGTCAAAAGATCCATTTTTACAAAACTATCAAAAATAACATAAAAGTATGGGAATTATGTATTGACCAAAAAATAGATAAATAAATGAAAAATATAATATAATAGAAAAAATTATTATTATACATTTTAATGCGAAACATTCTTTATATATAAAAGCAATTTATATTAAAAGTCGGTCTTTAACCCTTTACGATTCCTGTAAAATTAGCCTAAAACGCCTAAAAAAGGCATACCCAAAGTAAATTGCATGCTGTTGTTGGGTCATCTGGATGATATGCATGGTGTTGGTCTCGTTTGAAAGGTGACACTCTGAGGTTTGTTTCTCAACAGAATCACTGTAAGTCTTACTGATATTGAGTAATAGCACTTTGAACACACTGACTATAGCTGGGAGGTATGAACTGGGAAATACATTGGGATCACAGAATGAAGCCTTACCAAGCCAAATTTACCATTTGATAAACAATATATTAGAAAATTAGTGTTTTACACATGTTTATCTAAGTTTATGTCTAGACGCTTCCAATAAAAAGTACACTTGGGAGACTCCAAACGACGCTTTGTAACAACGACACACACAATGCTGTAATTCTTGAATGATTTAATGTACAGTCATCATTTTGGGCTCTAATGAAAGGTTACACTTAGAGCTATTCAGTTTCTCATCCAGATTCACTGTCAATAATTGCTGACACATAGTAACTGAAGCATAAGCACATTATAGTGACATTTATACATAGAATCCAAAATGTGTACACTTTTAAAATTACATATATATTTATAATTTATAATCTAAATACATTTTCTTCCTATATTTCTATTTCTGTACACAGTACATTATTTAATTTGTGGGTTTTTCTTATATTGGTGTTATATTGCATCCCTACTGTGTTATTCCTATGTGTGTCTGTACTATCATGCATGTCTGCATTATGTCAACAAAAAGTGGTCTGATAAAGACACTGATTGTACATGCTGTGTTTATTGTATCTTAAAATCTCCACTTTCCATGGATATATGTTCCATGGTTCCTTGCCACTGTCGCCTCTGGCTTGCTTAGTTGGGGACACTTCATTTCCAGCACAATCTTCGACTTGATTGCACAGATATTATTTAAACTGAACTAAGCTGGACAATGCCATTACTAAATTCAATAATGAAATGCATTCAGCTGATAAATGAGTGTTAAATCCTGTCATTTTACATTATTGACACAATTTGCCTATTTTGATATTGTGCAGTGCTTTGTTACAATTTGTACTGTTAAAAGCGCTATATAAATAAAGATGACTTGACTTGATATATGACATGTCCAACTTTTTTTTTTTTTTTTTGTCTGACGACTTTACCCTGTCACCACCACTGGATTCTTAAGGGGTTAAATCCAAACATTTTTCATGATCATAAGTAACAAATGTAGTAAGGAACTGTAAAAACACATCTTAATTTCCCTCTCTATCACTGTTCTCTGTGTTACGCATCAGCACCCATGAATCAGCTAGAGACATTCATCTCCTGAACTTTTGTTTTCTTAAATTAAACTGAGATTTCCTTACTTCCAGACAAACTTTTAAATCTCTCATCTTCTTTCTCAAGTGCACTGTTAACAATAAAGGTGCTTAAAAGATTCCTCACAGCCATTTTTGGTTCCGCAAAGTCAAAGGTTCTTTAAAGAACATCTCTTTCTTACGGAAGTTCTAAGCGGCCATGCATTATTATAATTTTTCCGTCTTGTTTTCTCGTGATCACGACTTAATTTTCTCGTGATCACGACATAACGAAAGTTGTTTTGTCGTTATCACGACTTAATTTTCTCGTGATCTCGACATAACGAAAGTTGTTTTGTCGTTATCACGACTTAATTTTCTCGTGATCTCGACATAACGAAAGTTGTTTTGTCGTTATCACGACTTAATTTTCTCGTGATCTCGACATAACGAAAGTTGTTTTGTCGTTATCACGACTTTTAATTTTCTCTGTCGGCATGAGAAAATTCGGCATGAGAAAATGCTATAGAAGCAGCATCATCGCAGCATCATGGATGATCGTATTCGCTTTTACTTTGATCAGGGACTCACTCAAACTGAAATAGCTCTGTGTCTGTCAGTGATTGACGACTTACACATAAGTGTTCGACACTTGAGAAGGAGGCTGTCGGGTCTGCAACTTTATCGTCGAAGACAATATAGCGACCCTGAACGTGTAGTCACGTGTAGTCAAATTCAATTTCCTCGGGACGCCTCTCTCTCAATGCAGAGATAAAGTCCATATTTGCTGCAGGAAATTAGTAACTTTATGATGGAGATATCAGCGCTAAGCGCGTACACCATAATATTCGCCAGAAACATTCACAAGGTGCGGCATTTTCTCGCGATAGCTACAATTACGTCGTGAGAAAACGGTTTTTACGTTGAGATCCACAACTTTCGTTATGTCGAGATAACGACGAAACAACTTTCGTTATGTCGAGATCACGAGAAAATTAAGTCGTGATAACGACAAAACAACTTTCGTTATGACGTGATCACAAGAAAACAAGACAGAAAAATTATAATAATGCATGGCCGCTTAGAACTTCCGTACTTTCTTACCATTTTATAACCTGAAGAACATTCTTTCACCACAAAGCACCGTTAGTGAAACAGAAAGATCTTCAGATGTTAAAGGTTCTGTATGGAACCATTTAGACAGAAAGGTTCTTCTATGGCATCGTGAAGCACCTTTATTTTGAAGAGTTTATGCATTATATAATTCAAGAGCGTTCATTAAGCGCCATTGAGTTTGGCTGATGTGTGCTCAGCTTGTCTATTGCTTGGCAGCATTTGTAGGATTTCTAGCGTGAACAGCTCTGTCATTACACAAGCACATGTAGGTCAGGCCAGAGCGTGTTTATATAAAGATCAGATATGTGCAGTATGTCTTCTGTCCCCTCCTCCGGACACACATAGCATCTCTAGTGAACAGCTGCCTCTTTCACTCACAAACACACACAGACATCCATACATTTTACAATCCGACTGTCCTATCGTAGGTGTGCTGGAGTCTCTCCCAGCATTTCTGGCCGTCGCACCCTGACAGGATGCCGTTTTTTCACCCAGTGTCAAGTGTTTTTATTTTAAAGTGTTTTCTGTAAAAGTGACTGTAATGTATGCTTCAACATATGCAGAATAACGTGAGTTACACACATTTTATTGTCTTGCAGTCTTGCTGATGAATGTGGTGCTATATATAAGACATAAAGAGGTTGCGAAACACTGTCTAAAGCCCAGCTCACACTGTGCGATTTTGGCCACGATTTGGTCGTCTGAGACAAATTTTGAAAATCCTAAAAGATTCCTGTAATCCTAGGCTAAAATCAGTTGTCTTTGATCACTGGTTTGACATGTCCACCGACAGCCGATTAATGGCCGTTGCGATCAATTTTTTCCTCCGATTAAATTCTGGCAGTGTCAGAAGATTTCAGACACTTTCCTGCAGTGTGACATCTCCTACGACAACCGTCAAACCAAGAACCAATAGGTGCGCTGAACCTGATGACGCAATTAGCGCGACAACTTCAAACCACGAAAATGCCGAAACGAGTCAGGTGGACAGTACAACAGGAAGAAAAACGTATTGAGCTATGGAGGGAAAAGGAGTGCTTGTATGACGTGTCGTCGCAGCTCTACCATGACAGGGTTAAAAAGGGAAGCGGCTTGGAGAGAGATAGGATGTTTAAACTCGAATAACAAAATTACCTCAAGTTCGCGCTGTAGAACTGGAAGTCCATAAAGTCCTCTTTTGCCCAGCCATGACTTGCTCCACACACGTCGTCTTCGTTTTTTCTTTTTATTATCAAGGCATGTAATTAATCAAACTAACGCTACACGTTGCTGTTGTTTGCTAGCTACCATTATAGCGAGAGAAGCGGGTCACGGATTGATGATGTAAAACTCCGGACAAGTCTTTCTTGAGTAAACGTCCGTTTTGTCGGCGTTTTACTGTCGTACAGTCTGACATTAAGACAACTGAGATCCTACAGTTTGACATGGGGATCATGTTCGTACAGTGTGACAAGCAACAATCGCAAAAGACTATTAAAAATCGCACAGTGTTAGCCCGGCTTAAGACAGCTGGCACAGCACGATAAAAGAGCACCTGCTAGTGTTGTGTCTTGTGTAACAGGTTATCCAGTGTAGGATGAGCCCATTAGAAATGCTCGCTAGTCTACAGATCTCTTAAATGCTGGTTACACACTCTTACGACAGACACAGATACCAGACACCACTGGTGAATGAGAACCATGCAGAGAGAGGATACCGTTTGCAGGCCTACTAACCTGATGCAACTTGATCTATGGTGGGACAGGATTATTTTAGCCCCATAGATAACAGCAGGGTTGATATAGTGAGGTAGGTTTACACTATAGGCAAAGTTGGAGACCTTGTAATATGACAGAATGAGTTTGAAAAGTGTCAAGAGGATAGAGAATCATGTGACGCTTTTTTCCTGCTTATCACAAACATGCAGCGACACATAGCAAGTGATGTAGCCAGTCATGAAATCAGTCCCCCGTCCCACACGAGACACATTTAAGATGCATTTACAAGCTGTCAACTGTGATTGGATCACATAAAATTATCCTTGTGCTTGGTTGAATTGAATGTGCACTTGTTCTTCAAATATTAAAATGGTATTAAAAAACTGTACTTGCTTATAATATAAGATTAATAAAATAAAAAGCCACTTAAGTGTACTTAAAGAGAGACATTTTATTACTGTTTCTTAACATAATTAAGTACACTTTAATAATTCAAAATTAAAAGCTTTAAAGACGTACACTTATTTTGATGTGTTGATTTACATACTAAAAAGTATTGATTATAACTGTATTGTATTATTTGATATTACAGCTATAGTTCATAAATGCTTGTCAGTACATTTAAAGTACACTTTAACCATATTTCAAAATACAATATTATAAAGACCTCCTTATGTCCTACTTAAGTGGGTGAGAAATTCAACTAATTGCATTTAATACATTCATATTTAAATAATAATTAAGTTAAACAATAACTAAACAACAATTTAATTGCATTACTGTACGTGTCTGAAAACACTCTTAAGTATATTATTGTTTTAAAGTATAAATTCCATAATGATGATTTAAAAGTCTGTTAAAGTGTACTTGTTTTAACACATTGTACCTGGTCTATACGAGCTTAAATGCATGATTACAGTCGAGTCATTTTGACTGATGGCTCCTGACCTTGTAAACCTGCTCTAATTTCAGACTCTGACCGAGAGGACAGTCATGGGACTCCAGAAGCCAGAGATTCACCTGTAGGTCGTCAAACTATTACCTCATTAAAGCCAATACAAATGGCTGTTTTATTTTACTGATCTCATGTCTGCCTTGTTTGCCTCTTTACAATCAGGTAAACAACAAAAGACGCTCTCCCCCCTCAGACAGGCCTCCCTTTGGCGCTCATCTAAGTGCACACCACAGCATCCCTGCTGATCAACAGGACAGCCCAGAGCGAATTGTGAGTACTACAAATATAATCTGTGAGGTGTGCATCTCAGACCTCCCTCGATCTTACTCCCAGATTTGTTTCCAAGGTTCAGAAGGAGAAACTCCATGCAGAACTAAAACAAGTTTTGAGTCAGAAGAGAAGCCAGCTTAAAGACACCCGATCCAGCCTCACAGACATGGAGGAGCACCCCAAGATGGACAACAAGAATGAGGTACGAATGACAACATCCCATAATAACAACTGCACTCAAAATGATTCAAAAGCATTTGTGGAATATTGTATGAACATCCTTTAAAAACAT
>CM050423.1:11423726-11488726 GCA_027564155.1 Gymnocypris eckloni scoliostomus | reverse complement strand
AATAACCTGATCGGTGCCTATGGTCTCCATAAACATATATATATACTAGTGGTGGGCCGTTATCGGCGTTAACGTGCTGCGTTAACGCGAGACTCTTATCGGCGATAAAAAAAATATCGCCGTTAATCTATTCTCAAAGTTGGGTTGGGAGCTGGATCTATACTACGCACTATGATGACTTTCACCCTGATATTTTAGCGCGGATGTATACCTAGCGAATTGCACTGTAGGGGCGAGAACGAGTCTTGAACTAGAGGCTCGCAGTCCGTGATGGACAGATTGTTAACGGCTGGTCTATGTGGTAATACAATCGGGCAGGACATCCAAACGCTCACCTATCATTCATCAACCTCAAATATGGCTTTTCATCTGAAAGATGTATGTAGTAGCAACTTTACATGGCTGCTCAATATGATGTTAACCTAGAGAAAT
This sequence comes from Gymnocypris eckloni scoliostomus, assembly GCA_027564155.1. Lineage (NCBI taxonomy): Eukaryota > Metazoa > Chordata > Actinopteri > Cypriniformes > Cyprinidae > Gymnocypris > Gymnocypris eckloni. The sequence continues at coordinate 11,488,294 of CM050423.1, read as the reverse complement.
GCGCTATTGAAGTGTTTGTGTGGAAGCGTTTGCTGCAGGACAGGCTCGTGCGCTCACTTGCTCTTAAAATCTCCGTCATTTTTGGTCATACAGATAAAAGTAGCCTAATACATCTTTCGAATCTGTAAAGACTCTACGTTATTTGTGTGCACTCAGAATAACAACGAAAACGTTGTGCTTTTAAGCAAACAGGATGCGCTTTAGGTCTCATGTGAACTTGAGCGAGAAACTTGAAACTCCGTCTTTGAAAAATATATCTATAGAGTGAAATGTCTACAAAATAAAAATAGAAGACGTGTGTGTTAGCATGGATGATTTACATGAAATTTAATCTGTGCAACACTGTGCATAATAAGATGGCTTTCAGTTCAATATAATAAAAAAAAAAACGACATTTTGGGTTTTATTCAACTAATAAGGTGGGCACGCTGTGATCTGTACTATATTTTACTGTAATTGACAGTTATCGAAAAACAAAAAACTAAAACACGGGAGTGGGAGGGAATGGGAGTCATTCTTCCGGGAGTGGAACGGATTTTTCTCCAGTTTTTCGTGGGATTGGGACGGGAAGAGATTAAAGTTTGTGATGCATTTTGGAAACAGGAGATGCGCCCCTGGTCTAATGCGCCACCTGGCTTGAGAAACCCGTTCTCAAAGACTTACTTTTAGTCATTATTTGGGTAGCACACATATTCTGAATGCCTTCGGCAGAATTCAAATGAGCCATTTTAATCTAGATTAATCTAGATTAATTCCAAGATTAATCTAGATTAAAAAAATTAATCTATGCCCACCACTAATATATACACATTAAATCTAATACAGTGGCTGGAAACCTGTTTATCCTTCAGTTCCTCGTGCTTCCCCATCTTCATAGACAACGCGGTTCATGTTTGCTCAGTCAGAGCGCTTTTGGAAAGAAGCTGAAAATGGCGCGGCCGTGATTTCCACGCATTTTTAGACACTGTGAACAGGGAAATCTATTTAGAGCACCTTATTGTATTAATTAAAATATTGATATTCGGTGCCAGATATCGATTATCGTATCGCATGGAGAGGAATCACGATATATCACCATGTCGATTTATTGTCCCATTGCAAACCTGTATGACTGTATAACAAATCTTGAATTTCTCAAATCATCTTCTTTTATGTTCCTGGAATGACGTAATGTTGAGTAAAGAACTTTAAAGAACCTTATTACATTTCTGTATATTTAAGCAGTCTAATAAATGTTACAATTGATAGCACTGTAAACAAATTTTTAAAAGGTTGTTTCAACTTAAAATTATTTGTTACCCCGCTGACTTAACATTTTTAGTTTAGTCAACTTGAAATTTTAAGATACTCAATGTTCATTTAAGGGACAACTGGAATATTTTAGTTGACTAAACTAAAAACTTTAAGTCAGTGGGGTAACAAATTATTTTAAGATGAAATAACTATTCTGTTTTCTTACAGTGATTGCAGCAGTTAGCTACAGCCCCCAAATTCGGCATTCAAGGAGTGCAGATATTTGCCCCAAAAACAATGAAATATTTTACTTCCGTGAAACTTTGCTTGTTTTACTCTGGTTGAGTCTGGTGTTGCTTGATGACACACAATATGTCATAAATAGGCTTCTTATCACTGTAAAAAGTTATCAGTTGCGTAACTCAAAAAAATATTATTATTTACTAAATAATATTAAGGCAATGGTATTCCTCAAATTTTTTAAGTTAAGTCAGCATCACTTTTTACAATGTATAACGTTGAATGGCTAGTCAACGACTAAATATTGGGGAAAAACTTTCCTGGAGACATCAGTAGTATTTGTATAAGTTATACTGGCCTTCAGTCATAAAAAAAGATGCCATTATATGAATATAAAAAAATATACTTTATGTTGTTTGTACATTAATTTAAGGAATTGTTGCAATTAAAACAAATATTTTACAAATGTTAATGTTTGGTGGAATTAAACTTTAAGAACTTTAATATTTGTAAATTTTAAACACATAATTTATATAAGACACTGATGTTTATCTTTAATCCGAATCGTACTGAATTAATATTTAACAAATTAAAATTAATCTAAAGAGAATGAAGTTGTTGCTTAGAATTAATATTAGCAAGATGGTGGTCACAAGAAGTAAAACCATAGTCCTAGTTACCATGGATATATGGAGATTAAAATAAAAAATAAGTAATAATAAACAATGAAATTTGTCAAAATAAATAATACATGTATAACCTACTAAAACTCTTTACTCTTAAGTAAAGGATTCCCCACTATTTAATGTAAGTAATAAGAGTAACATTTATAATAAATATGGGTGCTTCCTATGGCCAGGACTATATATATATATATACATACACACACACACACACACACAATCAATCATATCCTACTGCTGTTAAATTCTATGTATATATTACCTACTTATCTAATAGTCATTTACCTTACACAACTGTCTAACTTTTTCTATCTGTATTTATTGTCCATATTTACTGTTGTCTTTTAGTCCTTGTGCTGTCTATATCACTATTGTTTTCTAAAGGATCTGAATGTCGTTTTTATCCATTGCCATGCAATGTGCTAAAAATGACAATAAAGTTGATTTGTAAATTTAACGAACAGGTGGAGAAGGACAACCGGTTGTCAGAGCTCGTGGAAGTGGTTGTTGAAACAGAGGCTGAGGTTGGAGCTAGTGGGTACAGTGTTGTGGGTGGAGGCGAGCAAGGCATCTTCATCAAAGAGGTCTTGAAAGACTCCCCAGCAGCGAAGCACCTCAGTCTACAGAAAGGTACCAAGGGACTGTATTTTACAATACAAAGTGCAATGTCAAATACTGTACACTGTAAAGACTTGAGCAACTGTCTTTGAAGAGACAAGCAGGATAAACAACTTTAACCTTGTAATTATTAATGGACAAAATGTCCATGTTGAGTAAAGGTGTACTGAATTAATTTAGTTTCCTGATGTACTAAGAATACAAAGACAAATCATAAGTTATAATTATTTTTTGATGATGTGTTATTGCAGGAGATCAACTGCTAAGTGCCAGGGTGTATTTTGATAACGTCAAATATGAAGATGCATTAAAAATTCTTCAGTGTGCAGAACACTACAAAGTGTCCTTCTTTTTGAAGAGGACTGTGCCAGGAAGTGAAGTCAGCATACGTCCAGGTGCACAAAATCTTGAGCTCAGAGGACCTACGGCCAAGATGCAAAAAATGGTACATGCTGAAATATTGCTATACGATATAGTTATCGATATAACATCCACAGTATTCCTTAAAGTGAATTAATGTTAACAAAAGTACTTACAACAGTAGAAACTAGAAGGAATAAACCACTTTCTCTTGCAGAGCGTCAAAAGTGTGAAACCATTCAAAACCAAGAAAAGGAGAGGAGGAAGATTTGGATTGAAAAGACTGAAAGAGAACAAAAAAGCAAGAGCACAGGGAGAGCTGGACATTGAGGGATCACCTGGTAGATCAGACCTCAGTCCTGCTGATATTGAGTTTGTATTCCCGAAGTTCAAGATAAGAAAAGGTGGGAAGGCCACTGCAGATGGATCAGAACATCCGGAGGGTGTTATCACTAGCACTAAGAAGAAGAAGATCAGATTTCCAAAGATGAAGGTCATGGATGCTACTGTTGGTGAAGGGAAAGCCAATGTAGATGTTTCAGCACACGAGGGAAAGGCATCTGGATCCAAGCTGAAGGCCAAGACAATAGGTCCAAAATTTGGAATGAATTTCCCAAAACTTAAAAAGTCTAAGTTAGATGTACAATCTTCAAATGACAGCTTTGAGGTGAAGGAACCAGAAGGCGAATTTGAGCCTCCATCAGTAGAGTGTGATTTCAACATGCCTCAGGGCAAGGCTGAAACCAATGTTTCTAATTTCGAGGTTAGTGTAAAAGGAAAAGGAGATGGTCCTGAGATAAAAATGCCAAAGATAAATCTGGATGTCTCAGATACAAAGGTGACAGTCCCAAAGTTCAAACTGCCAAAGGTAAGACTTTCTGGTCATTCAGATGAAATTGATGGAGAGGCAAGTAAAGCACCAAATGTGGATTTGGACTTGCATCTCCCAAAGACTAAGGGCAAGGCTGAATTCAAAGTTCTCGATTGCACTGTAAGAGGAACAAAAATCGACACCACCAAGCCTGACACATCACTACCAGTGCTAAACCTTGATGCAAAACAAAAATTTGGAGATGACATTGATGGATCCATGGACAAAATGCATAAGATTTCCCTCCCCAAACTTGATATTGCAGGGCCCAAGATAGAGATGTCAGATGTGGATATTGGTCTTCCTACATTAGATGTGTCATTACCAAAGAAGGCTACAAAAAGCATTGATACGGAGGGACATGCGAGTACTGGGGTAAAATTTGAAATGACAAAATTAGACATCTCTCTTCCAAAAATAACATCCCCTGAGGGTGACATCATAGTTGAAGAACCTGGCACAAAAGGTGGAACAATTCACAAGCCAAATATCAGTATTCCATTACCAAAAGTTAAAGGTGAAGCAAAGGTGGATGGTCATTCTGAGAAAGGGCCAAGTGTGAAAATGCCACAAATAGACATTTCCCTCCCCAAAATGAAATTACCACAAGGTAAAATTGATATTGAAGGCCCCAAGGTCGACATTTCTTTGCCGAAAGAAACGCTAGCGGGGGATGCAAATATTGAGGGTCACTTTGGAAAAGGGGAAAGATTAAAACGCCTAGAGCAGATGTCTCCCTACCTAATATGAAATCATCTGAGCATGCCATTGCTGAGGGGCATGATATAAACACAGGAAAATTGAGTATGCCATCAATTGAAATTTCACTTCCTAAAGGCCAAACTGAGGTTGGAGCTGATATTTCATTACCAAAAGGAAAAACAAATGAACAGATTAATCTTGAGTTTGAGAAGGGAGATAAGTTTCAGATTAATAAATCTGATACAAGTCTACCTAAACTCAAATTAGGAGAAGTTGATTTTGATGTTAAAAGAACTGATGGGAAGTTTCACATGCCAGCAATTGAAATTTCTTTGCCACATAGAAAAGACCAAAAATATATTAAAGTGGAACCCTCTGGTAAAGGTGGAAAGGTTGAAATGCCAAAGGTTGATATCCCTCTGCCTGCAGTGAAAGCTTCTGGTTTTGAGATTTCCTTGCCAAAAATGAAGTCTCCACAAGGTGACATAAGTATTGAAGGGCCTGACAGCAAAATATTGAACATGCCATCTGTTGATATATCACTTCCAAAAGTAACAGACACAGGTAGTGTTGATCTCAAGAGACATTCAGGAAAAATAGGGAAGTTTGATATTCCAAAACTGGATGTTTCCTTACCAAAATTCGAATCAACCAAACAGGAACTCAGAGTGGAAGGACCTGAATTCAAAGGTGGCAAATTAAATATACCATCTTATAATATCTCCTCAGCAGAGGTTAAAACAGATGGTGATGTTTGTCTGGAGGGAGAAACCAAAAAGGGCACAACATTTCAAATGCCAAAATTGGATATTAATTTACCACAAATAAAATCAGTAAGGACTGAAACAAATATTGAAGGAGCTGAAGTGAAAGGTGGAAAGATAGATATGCCAGATGTTAAAATTTCTCTTCCACAAGGAAAGGTAAAGGGAGATGGCAAAGTTAATGTCAGTAAGGGGAGCAAGTTTCATTTGCCTCAAGTTGATTTGTCACTTCCAAAGATTAAAACAAGATCTGTGGAGGTCAATATTGAAGGAACTGAGGTAAAAGGAAGCAAAGTTCACTCACCTTCCATAGACATTTATTTGCCTAAAGATAAAACAGAGACAAACATTGATATAAAAGGCCATTCTGGAACAGGCATAAAGTATGAATTGCCAAAAATGGATGTTTCACTGCCAAAAGTAAAAGCTCCAGAAGGAGATGTGTCTGTTGAAGGACATGAAGGAAAAGGAAAAACATTTGAAATGCCTAAATTTTATGTTTCTTTGCCAAAATTAAAACCACCAGGAGGTGAAATCAACATTGAAGGTCCTGATATGAAGGGTGGAAAGTTTCACATGCCCTCTGTAGATATATCTCTGCCAAGAGGAGGAGCAGGGGAGATGTAGATGTTGAAGGACCTGCGGTAAAAGGAAGAACATTTGAAATGCCTAAATTAGATGTTTCCTTGCCTAAGTTAAAACCATCAGAAGGAGAAGTCAACATTGAAGGTCCCGATATGAAGGGTGGAAAGTTTCACATGCCCTCTATAGATATCTCTCTGCCAGGAGGAGGAGCAGGAGGAGATGTAGATATTGAAGGACATACAGGAAAAGGAAGAAAATTTGAAATGCCTAAATTTGATGTTTCCTTGCCTAAATTAAAGCCACCAGGAGGTGAAATGGATATTGAAGGCCCCAATGTCAAGGGTGGAAAGTGTCACATGCCCTCTGTAGATATCTCTCTGCCAGGAGGAGGAGCAGGAGGAGATGTAGATGTTGAAGGACCGGCAGGAAAAGGGAGAACATTTGAAATGCCTAAATTTGATGTTTCCTTGCCTAAATTAAAACCACCAGCAGGAGAAATCAATGTTGAAGGCCCCAATGTCAAGGGTGGAAAGTTTCACATGCCCTCTATAGATATCTCTCTGCCAGGAGGAGGAGCAGGAGGAGATGTAGATGTTGAAGGACCTGCAGGAAAAGGAAGAAAATTCAAAATGCCAAAATTTGATGTTTCCTTGCCTAAGTTAAAGCCACCAGGAGGTGAAATTGACATTGAAGGCCCTGATATGAAGGGTGGAAAGTTTCACATGCCCTCTGTAGATATCTCTCTGCCAGGAGGAGGAGCAGGAGGAGATGTAGATGTTGAAGGACCAGCGGTAAAAGGAAGAACATTTGAAATGCCTAAATTAGATGTTTCCTTGCCTAAATTAAAACCACCAGCAGGAGAAATCAATGTTGAAGGCCCCAATGTCAAGGGTGGAAAGTTTCACATGCCCTCTGTAGATATCTCTCTGCCAGGAGGAGGAGCAGGAGGAGGTGTAGATGTTGAAGGGCATACAGGAAAAGGAAGAAAATTTGAAATGCCTAAATTAGATGTTTCCTTGCCTAAATTAAAGCCACCAGGAGGTGAAATGGATATTGAAGGCCCCAATGTCAAGGGTGGAAAGTTTCACATGCCCTCTGTAGATATCTCTCTGCCAGGAGGAGGAGCAGGAGGAGGTGTAGATGTTGAAGGACCTGCAGGAAAAGGAAGAAAATTCAAAATGCCAAAATTAGATGTTTCCTTGCCTAAATTAAAACCACCAGGAGGTGAAATCAACATTGAAGGTCCTGATATGAAGGGTGGAAAGTTTCACATGCCCTCTGTAGATATCTCTCTGCCAGGAGGAGGAGCAGGAGGAGATGTAGATGTTGAAGGACCGGCAGGAAAAGGAAGAACATTTGAAATGCCTAAATTAGATGTTTCCTTGCCTAAATTAAAACCACCAGCAGGAGAAATCAATGTTGAAGGCCCCAATGTCAAGGGTGGAATGTTTCACATGCCCTCTATAGATATCTCTCTGCCAGGAGGAGGAGCAGGAGGAGATGTAGATGTTGAAGGACCTGCAGTAAAAGGAAGAAAATTTGAAATGCCTAAATTAGATGTTTCCTTGCCTAAATTAAAACCATCAGGAGATGAAATTGACATTGAAGGTCCTGATATGAAGGGTGGAAAGTTTCACATGCCCTCTATAGATATCTCTCTGCCAGGAGGAGGAGCAGGAGGAGGTGTAGATGTTGAAGGGCATACAGGAAAAGGAAGAAAATTTGAAATGCCTAAATTAGATGTTTCCTTGCCTAAATTAAAGCCACCAGGAGGTGAAATGGATATTGAAGGCCCCAATGTCAAGGGTGGAAAGTTTCACATGCCCTCTGTAGATATCTCTCTGCCAAGAGGAGGAGCAGGAGGAGATGTAGATGTTGAAGGACCGGCAGGAAAAGGGAGAACATTTGAAATGCCTAAATTTGATGTTTCCATGCCTAAATTAAAACCACCAGCAGGAGAAATCAATGTTGAAGGCCCCAATGTCAAGGGTGGAAAGTTTCACATGCCCTCTGTAGATATCTCTCTGCCAGGAGGAGGACCAGGAGGAGATGTAGATGTTGAAGGACCTGCAGGAAAAGGAAGAAAATTCAAAATGCCAAAATGTGATGTTTCCTTGCCTAAGTTAAAGCCATCAGAAGGAGAAATCAACGTTGAAGGTCCCGATATCAAGGGTGGAAAGTTTCACATGCCCTCTATAGATATCTCTCTGCCAGGAGGAGGAGCAGGAGGAGGTGTAGATGTTGAAGGGCATACGGGAAAAGGAAGAAAATTTGAAATGCCAAAATTAGATGTTTCCTTGCCTAAATTAAAACCATCAGGAGGTGAAATTGACATTGAAGGTCCTGATATGAAGGGTGGAAAGTTTCACATGCCCTCTGTAGATATCTCTCTGCCAGGAGGAGGAGCAGGAGGAGATGTAGATGTTGAAGGACCTGCGGTAAAAGGAAGAAAATTTAAAATGCCAAAATTTGATGTTTCCTTGCCTAAATTAAAACCATCAGGAGGTGAAATTGACATTGAAGGTCCTGATATGAAGGGTGGAAAGTTTCACATGCCCTCTATAGATATCTCTCTGCCAGGAGGAGGAGCAGGAGGAGGATGTAGATGTTGAAGGGCATACGGGAAAAGGAAGAAAATTTGAAATGCCAAAATTAGATGTTTCCTTGCCTAAATTAAAACCATCAGAAGGAGAAATCAATGTTGAATGTCCCGATATCAAGGGTGGAAAGTTTCACATGCCATCTATAGATATCTCTCTGCCAGGAGGAGGAGCAGGAGGAGATGTAGATGTTGAAGGACATGCAGGAAAAGGACGAAAATTTGAAATGCCTAAATTAGATGTTTCCTTGCCTAAATTAAAACCATCAGGAGGAGAAATCAATGTTGAAGGCCCCAATGTCAAGGGTGGAAAGTTTCACATGCCCTCTGTAGATATCTCTCTGCCAGGAGGAGGAGCAGGAGGAGATGTAGATGTTGAAGGACATGCAGGAAAAGGAAGAAAATTCAAAATGCCAAAATTTGATGTTTCCTTGCCTAAATTAAAACCATCAGGAGGTGAAATTGACATTGAAGGCCCCGATATGAAGGGTGGAAAGTTTCACATGCCCTCTATTGACATATCTCTACCTGAAGGAGGAGCAGGAGGTGATGTAGATGTTGAAGGACCTGCAGGAAAAGGAAGAAAATTCAAAATGCCAAAATTAGATGTTTCCTTGCCTAAATTAAAACCATCAGGAGGAGAAATCAGCATTGAAGGTCCTGATATGAAGGGTGGAAAGTTTCACGTGCCCTCTGTAGATATCTCTGCCAGGAGGAGGAGCAGGAGGTGATGTAGATGTTGAAGGACCTGCGGTAAAAGGAAGAAAATTTGAAATGCCTAAATTAGATGTTTCCTTGCCTAAATTAAAACCATCAGGAGGAGAAATCAATGTTGAAGGTCCTGATATGAAGGGTGGAAAGTTTCACATGCCCTCTGTAGATATATCTCTACCTGAAGGAGGAGCAGGAGGTGAAGTAGATGTTAAAGGACCTGCAGGAAAAGGAAGACATTTTGAAATGCCTAAATTAGATGTTTCCTTGCCTAAATTAAAACCACCAGCAGGAGAAATCAATGTTGAAGGTCCCAATGTCAAGGGTGGAAAGTTTCACATGCCCTCTGTAGATATCTCTCTGCCAGGAGGAGGAGCAGGAGGTGATGTAGATGTTGAAGGACCTGCGGTAAAAGGAAGAAAATTCAAAATGCCAAAATTTGATGTTTCCTTGCCTAAATTAAAACCATCAGGAGGTGAAATTGACATTGAAGGCCCCGATATGAAGGGTGGAAAGTTTCACATGCCCTCTATTGACATATCTCTACCTGAAGGAGGAGCAGGAGGAGATGTAGATGTTGAAGGACCTGCGGTAAAAGGAAGAAAATTTGAAATGCCTAAATTAGATGTTTCCCTGCCTAAATTAAAACCATCAGGAGGTGAAATCAACGTTGAAGGTCCTGATATGAAGGGTGGAAAGTTTCACGTGCCATCTATAGATATCTCTCTGCCAGGAGGAGCAGGAGGAGGTGTAGATGTTGAAGGGCCTGCAGTAAAAGGAATACAATTTGAAATGCCTAAATTAGATGTTTCTTTGCCTAAATTAAAACCATCAGGAGGAGAAGTCAACATTGAAGGTCCTGATATGAAGGGTGGAAAGTTTCACATGCCCTCTGTAGATATCTGTCTGCCAGGAGGAGGAGCAGGAGGTGATGTAGATGTTGAAGGGCCTGCAGGAAAAGGAAGAAAATTTGAAATGCCCAAATTAGATGTTTCCTTGCCTAAATTAAAACCATCAGGAGGTGAAATCAACGTTGAAGGTCCCGATATCAAGGGTGGAAAGTTTCACATGCCCTCTGTAGATATATCTCTGCCAGGAACCGCAGAGGGTGGGCTTGATCTGGGTGATGATACTAAAAAACGTTTAAGATTTCACATGCCCACTGTTGATATTTCTGTCCCTAAAATGAAACAAACCGATTTTGAACTAAAAGTTGGGTCAAAGAAAAAAGACGCTGTTGCCAAAATTAGTGATTTAAATGTCCCTGAAGTAACTTTAGGTGGGAACATCAAGCTGCCAAGTGTGAAAATACCAACTGTTGACATATCTGCTCCTAAAGTTGACCTGGACTTTACTCTTCCCAAGGGAAAGGGCAGTGATAGAGAAAGCATTGAACTTCTTAAGGCGGAGGGTGGAAGGCCATCATCTGGGTCAAGTTTTGATGTTCCAGAAGTCTCTGTAAAAAGGCCCAAAATTTCACTTCCTAAATTTGGCAGAAAATTGAAAAGTGGAGACAAACTAGAACTAGAGAGTCCTGATTTATCTATAGATTTTGAAATGGAAAGAACATCACCATCTAAAAAGGATACTGAAATAATTGGTCCTGACACTGAAATGAAGATAAAAGCAGATGCTGGAGAAACCACAAAACCAGAATTCAGAGTAGAGGGTTCTGAGGATAAGGTCAAATCCAAGCTCAAATTCCCCAAATTCAAGACACCTACTCCTAAAGCAAAGCTCAAAGATGTAGAAATGGGTATGTCTGAATATGTGGATAAAAAAGGAAAGGTCAAAATGCCAGCAGTTGAGATATCATTGACATTGCCAACAGCAAATACTCCAGAATGTGAGGTATTGCTTCCTAAAACTGAGGTTGATGTATCTGAGGCAGATATCAGAGGTTATGAGGGCAGTTTACAAATTCCTAAGATGCCAACAATTGACGTATCAGTTCCAAAAGTGAATTTGGATGTCTCCTTGCCTAGGGTGAAACTTCATGAACCAGTGGACTCTTCTGATTTTAACGTTGATTGTAGTAGGGGTACAGTAAATTTTCCCCATGTCAAGATCCCTAAAGTAGACATTTCACTTCCTCATGCAAAAACGGGTGACACAGATAACCACGAGGTGGAGGTTGGAAGGAAGGGTAAATTAAGAATGCCAGAAGTGGAAATATCAATACCACATGCAAAACATGACACATCTTACACTGAAATTAAAGGTGAAAGGCTAAAAATACCAAAAATGGCAGTGCCCAATGTTGATATATTATTACCTCATGGAAAGGAAAATTATGATACTGATATAGAAATTGGAGTGAAAGGGAGTAAATTAAAAATGCCAGACATTATAGTGCCTAAGATAGATTTATCACTGCCTCATGGAAGGAGAGAAGAACTTGATTCAGAACTAGAAGGTGGAAAATTAAAGACGCCAAAAATTGATATACCACTTCCTAAAATACAATCTAAAGATGTTGTTTCAGAACTTCAACCTGATTTAGGAAAAGGTAAAGTTATGATCCCTGGGATTAGGGGATCTGAGGAAGTAAAAGGTGGACAGTATAAAATACCTGATATTAAGATACCACAGGTAGACATATCATTACCAGATAGTAGAACTGGAGAGTTTGATAGCAAAGATGGAGAATTTGGAGGAAGGGGTGGAAAATTGACAATGTCAAATGTTAAAATCCCCAAACTAGATATAGGAATGTCTAGAGATGCAGACATGTCAGATCCTTCTACTGATGCCAGCCTTCAGGATTCACATAAAGAGGGTAAAAAGACGAGGTTGTCTAATTTGGATCTAGAGCTGGATCTTGGCTTATCAAGAGACAGAAAAAAGAATAAAAAGAAATCTGAACGTCAAGATACTGATATGGAACCCGCACATAAAGAAAAAATAAAAGGGACAAAGGTTAAAGGTACAAAATTTAATATTGGAATGCCAAAAGTAAAAGTTTCTGGATTAAAAACCGATATAAACAAGTCTGGAAAAACGGATGCTAAATTTCTAAAAGGAGCAACTGATGCAACCTTGAAAGCTGATTTACAAGCACCAAGGATTCCCGAACATGACTTTGACATTGAGACTGCCCAAGCTGACAGTAATAATTCTGATGAAGATAAAAAGCAGAATGGTAAAGTCAAAATTCCAAAGTTTGGGATTCCTCTGCCTTTTTTAAGTTCACCTGAAGCCAACATCAAATCATCTCAGGGAAAAGGTCACTCTAAAAACATCGACTCCGAGGTAGAGTATGAAAGCCCACATCTGCCAAAAGTAACAAAAGCTGTATTTGTTATGGTGAATCCACAAACAGAGAGCTCTGCTGGTGTAGGTGCTGAAGCAAGTGCAGAAATTGGAGATGTGAAGCTCAAACAGCCAAAGATCAAAATGAAGCCAAGTTTTGGCAAGTCAAAAAGTCGATCAAATGAAAAGCAATATATAAGCAATATATATTGCGAAGATGAAGTGGAAACTGAGGGAAAGTCAAAAACTGGTAAGCTTAAATTGCCCAAAGTCACATTTTCATCTGGGCAGAGAGGATCAATTGATGTAACACCTAGTGGGTCTGATGATGGAACAAGTCCAAGTCTAAATGGTGGCAAAGATGACAAATCAATGTTTGGAAAGCTTAAATTGCCTAAAGTGGAGTTTTTCTCACCATACTCAAAAGATGCAAGCGAGGAAGAGGAAATGGAAGCAAGCATGAAACTCAGAAAGGAGACCTCAAGAGAAAGCAAAGAGAGCAAGGAGTCAAAGACGATATCAGGCACCATGTCTTTCCCAGGTCTCAAGAAGAAAACAGAGAAGGATGAGGAGGTGAGAAAGATTAGTACTATAGTATCCTCAAAAGCAAGAACTGAAATGTTGGCAGAACGGGAGGGATCAGAGTCTCCAGAACCCACAGTGTCATCTGGATTCGTCTCTGTAATGCATTGTGAAGAAAGAGAGGAGACAACATGGTTCAAAGTACCCAAAGTCACCCTTAGTCCCCATTCTACTGGCATCCTTCATATCACACCAGAAAGCTCGCCAAAAGCAAGCAAGTCCTCTCTTCGTTGCTCTAGCAAGGAAGCCTCTGAAGGTTTCTATGTGAAGATGCCAAGCGTAGAATTTTTGACCCATGAAATGCCCTCAGAGCATCTGATCACTAAAACAGAGGGAACTCTTTCTGTAGTGACTAAGACAACAAAGTATACAGAAACAAAAGGTACCAGTTCACAACAGTAAGACTCTCAGTTACAGAGCTGTGACATACAATCGGTAGTGGAATAATAATTAGGCCCACATATTTGTATATGTGACAATTGTTTCTGTCTTGCATGTTTTATTCTATTTAAAGTAAAGAAAGCAAACATATTTTCTCCTGCTTTTGCAAGAAAACATAATTTATACATAATGAAAATGTTGCTACAAGAAGAATATTATTTATTTTAGACATTATTTTCATGTTTTGTAACTTGCCACTCTGTATGACACTCTGTATGACACTTTAAAATGATATATTTGTAAAGATCACATATTTACACAGAAATATTTTGGTTGAAGATAAATAATAATAATAAAAACATAGGCACAAATCTGTAGAACATAGACAGATGCAAATATATTTATAAACATTACATTTGCTTATGATTTTCTTGTGCAGTCTTGCATGGCATTTATGCTGTAGAGTTACAGCATTTTGGTAATATTGGTTTTTCAATGCCTGGGTTTGTCTCTATAGTTTTTGATTGTAGTTAATAGATATTATTAGAAATACATGTACTATTTTTACATATTTATATGCATGATATGTACAGATAAGACACTAAAAATAAAGCCTGACGAGTATTTTTGTGATACATATTTTGTGACTTTTAAAATAAATTTAAGTTTTTTTTCATTGTGGCATGCTGTACCATGTGATGGAATTTATCTACATGCAAGCAATATCATTGTATATATTATATTTAATTCTGAACTGCATGTTTGTAATGTGTTGCTTTTTTTGAAACAATAATTTAGATGATGCTTATCTCCATCTAATGCAAAAATATAACAGTCAAATAAAATATTAACATTCTAATTAGTTGTACAGAATTATTTCCTGTGTATGTTTTCCACAGATTTTATCATAATTCTTCTAATATGGCAGCACTAATGATGAGTAGTGGTCCAATTCTGAAACTGACATAGCAAGAAAATGCAGACAGCCTTCTCCATGATTGAATATACCGTAACATCTAAACATGTTTCATGATTGATGAAACTAGTACAAACATTAAAAAATACAAATACATTTGACCATAATTGACTCATCCACATGTCATTCCAAACCCTTATTATTCACTTTCTGTCATGAAAACAGACATTTTGAAGAATGTATTGGTTGTATTTGTCTAAGTAATTACAATGAAATGAGGCTGGAGCATTCAAGTCTACAACAAAACACAAAAGTGCCATAATGCCATAAAACATTCACAAATGTCTTCTGAAAAAGAAAGAGATTTTCCACTTAGGAAATAAAGTCATAGGCGTGTTTGGAACAACACAAGCGCGAGTAAATTATGATAATTTTCATTCACTGTGTATTGCACAAAAATGAAACTAAAATAGTTTGCACATGAATGATTCTGATTAGAATTAAAGTGCCTACTGTATAAACACATCACCGTGTTATAAACACAAAAGTCTCTTTATATTGAGTTTCAACAAGTATGGCTAAACGAAGTCGAGCAAAAGAGTGAGTGCAAGAGGGTTTCAAAAGTAGCCTGTACTCACCAGAGCTGGCTGAAGAGCTAAATGAAAAGCTATGATGTGTCCGCGCGTGTGCGTGTCCTCTTCGTGCGTGCGCGTAATAGCACGCTCCGCTATTGGTCAGCTGAGCGCACGCACTCGATTGCGGAGGCTCTGCGTTACATTGTCAGTGAAAGCAGCCTGCGCTATGAGGAGACACGGAGGAGTTGCGTGACGTTCACTTTAACGGATCAGCTGAGACGTGCATGAGATATAATAGGTGATACTATATCGACGGTGGTCTGTATTCGGAAATGCGGTCATGGATAGCATCATTTCTAGACGGTCCAAAATCCTCATGAAGGTTAAAGCCTAAATCCTTCAGCCCAGAGCATCTTCACAACGCACGACAGCTGTCGTGACATCGCATCCGTCTGAGGAAAATGACTGGCACGCTGTAAAGGTAAGAGGATACGGGTTATTTATGATATCCCGAGAAAGATGGATGTTATATTGTCAAACCACGAAAAGACTCGATGCAGATAATTCCCCCTCCCCGAGGTTACCTCATGTGTGTGGGCAAGTATTAGTTAATGATAGACTGGTGCAAGTGATGTGATCACGTATTGTGTGTGTAGATACGTAACACAGCGTCCTCTGATCATCATGACAGTTTGTGACATGAGAAAAAATATATTATAGGCCTACAACAGACATTATACAGTAACTTAAGTATTACATCTACTAGCTCTTAATAAAATACACAATCTCAAATAAAACAATCATGTACATACATTATAAATGTTATACATTATAAAATACAGTTATAATAACTAAATATAAAATATAGGAATAATCATATTAAGTAGAAATATAATGAAAAAATAACAGTCTTTTTGTGGTTTGACATGACAGTGTCCATTTTTATATAGTTTAAAAAACTAAGAGGATAAAAATAAAATTGCATTATAAATATTGAATATGTATTTTATTTAATATTATTATATTTCATAGTTATTACAGTATGTATATAATCATGATATACATTAAACTATATAAAATACAAACTACAAAATTATAGTATACACAGTATATATTGTAGTATATAGAATATAAAATAGTATATATACAAGTTGTCTTGGCTATATTACAGTTTGTGTGTGTATAGACATTATAGAATATATAGTGTATAGAATATTAATTCAAATCAAAGACAATTTGACATGACCTACACTAATATTTGAGCCTGCACTGTATTTTATTGACCTTTAATTGTCAAGAATACAAGTTACACAACTGTAGTATATAAACAAGTAATTGTAAACAAGTTGTATTAGAGTTTTAAAAATCTTACAATAAATCTTACAGTTTTAAGTATTGCAAGACAATTATGTGTGTGTACGCGTGCAGGCACGCAAATGTGCACGTGTGTGTGTGTGTGTGTGTGTGTGTGTGTGTGAGAGAGAGAGAGAGAGATAGAGAGAGAGATGGAGATATTTTTATCTAAAGTTTTATTTGAAGACAATTTGCAAAGACCTAAACTAAAATTTGACCCTGCACTTGTATGTTGACCTTTAATTGTCAGGTTTTAAACTTAAATCATCATTAAATCAAGATATATGCTATTTGCCTTCCTTAACTGATTGCTAAATGCTGTGCTGTAACAAGGAATAAATGTCCTAAATGTAATTCACCCCCATTCCCCCCCATCCCCCCGCCCCCACCCCCTCCAGAAGAATGCTGCAACAGAACAACAACAATAACTGCTTGGACATGGCCCACAGGGAGCTACTGCATGAATGCCGAAGAACCAATGTCTCATTCGCCAGTGCCCTTGAGTTTGGAGCCATACCCTTGATTAAAGGCCTGAGAGCATGGGCTGTGAGTAGCGGCTACTCTAAAGCCAGAAGAAAGGCTGCTAATGGATCTCGGGCACAGGGCACATGCCAACAGCCTCCTGAAAACAGGGTAGGGCAGAGAAGCTGGTCAGGTCAGGTCAGCAGTGGCTATGGGCACACACTGGATGGCACAGTTAGTGCAACCAGAACTCCAGGGGTCAGACAAGGCGGTCTTG
The DNA here is from genome assembly GCA_027564155.1 of Gymnocypris eckloni scoliostomus. NCBI lineage: Eukaryota > Metazoa > Chordata > Actinopteri > Cypriniformes > Cyprinidae > Gymnocypris > Gymnocypris eckloni. The sequence continues at coordinate 11,471,130 of CM050423.1, read as the reverse complement.
GTGCTCTTGTAACTGTGGCCACTTTGAAGGGCACTGAGGGGGGTGGTAGGCAGACTCAGACACGCTGCCTCTTTCTCAAGGCCCAGGGAAGGGGCAGCTATATCTGTGCTGTTGGAAACCGCGGGACTGGGACGAGAGTCACAGGTCCACGGTCTCACGCTGTCATTCTTGAAGGGACAAAGGAAGAGCTTAGATGTTCTTCTAAAGGGCAGAAGGTGAGCCAGGATGGGCCAGATGATGGAGGGTTGTTCAAGGCCAAGCCCAGGGCCATACGAAAATGGAGGAAGTGCGGTAAAACAACGGAGAAAAGAACTGTGGCTCACTGCAAAGGGGAAAACGCCAGTCAGTGTAGCGAGCAAAACAATGCAGTGATTTCAGACGCACAACCACTTAATGTAACACCAGATAACACAGTAATACAAGGCCAGACGGGTAGCTATCCAAGTCAGGACGACTTAAAGTTAGGCAAAGACAAAAGGGCTCATTCCCCCATATTACTGAAAGCGGTCACATCCGAGAGCACAGATCCACAAACCTGCTGCTCTTCTGCCAAACCAGGTGAGCAGGTTGAAGATGAGATGAGTATGACTCAAACCGATAACTGTGCTAAAGAAGAATCCAGTTGTGCCAATGCACAAGGTGACACCGAGGTCAGTAAATGTGACTTTGATACAAATGATCGCCAGAACATTGTTGCTGATGTGCCAAACCCAGGGTCATCTGTAGCATCTGAGACTCACTCTGATAGTCTAGGAATCAAATTGACAACAACAAACTATAATACTGAGCCAAGCATAGATCAGTCTCCCATAATAACTCCCTCCGAAGATCCTGTCAGCATTCAGAAGAACCAAGAATCCAAGCCAGACGAGCGCCTACTGGACCGTGATAATCTACACTCGGTGGAGCCCGGCGATCTTGCAACACAGAGAGACGGGACTCCAGACACAAAGAATACCGTCGTGCCGGAGAGCCACACTCCAGTGGGTGCTGAATGTAGCACTACAGAAAAGAAACAGAGGCCGTCCATGTGCTCACCTCAGCATTGGGAGGAATTAATCACAGAGCATGGAGAACATGAAGTTCAGCACTCTGACAAATCCTCTTCACGAGGCTTTAGCGCACCAACAGCCAATATAACTGTATCCACTATTCACTCCCTGCCTAATCCTGCCCCTACCACCACCGCAGGCATAGCAACAGCCATCCCAGCATTAAGCAAGGGGGAGGCGGGGGCTAGAGGTGGAGACTTGCTGCCTCTGGTGAACTCAGAGTTGCTATCAGAGCCGGTAAGAGTTGACGACAAGGACAAGGTGGCCGCTGACGAGGGGTCTCTTGATGTGGGCGAGGAGGAGGAGGAGGATGAGTTTGGGGCTTTCATGCATGCAGGTGGAGAGCAGCTGTGGATGGATGGGTTCAGTGAGGTCCAACAATTGGCTGAGGATTACAACTGTGGTAAGTACTCTGTCTTGAAAGTAGCAAGGTAAAACATTTAGTCACTTAAGTCGGAAGGTACAGTAAATTCTCTTCTGGAGTAGGAACCTGGCTTTGTTTGGGTTTGAGTGAGCAGATAAACAATGTAGTCTGGCTGGATTGACCTAGATTCCTGCAGACCCCCTCGCTTCCCCCGACCTCATGTGAAGATATTAAGTATTTAAAGCACCCCCGCAACAACTTACTCTTCCCCTGTTGCTGTGTACCAGCCTAAGGCAGGAGACAGCATTAAAAAGACATGCAAACACAAGGCCATTGGGACAAGAGGGAAGGCCAACCTTCACAATGCCAAAGGCAGCATGTCTAGAGCGAATGGACAAACCCTTCATTGTTTATTCATCTAGTACGTCTTCTAACTATAATCTTTGTTCAAAAACAAACACGGTTACACTTTATTTTAAGGTGTCCTTATTACACGTTGCATGTACTTACTATTAGAATAACAATAAATTGTGCAGAATTACGTGCAAGTAACCCTAAACCTAACCATATAGTATATTAAATGTATATTTAACACTGTAATAGGGACGCCTTAAAATAAAGTGTAACCATTTAATAATTTTCTGAATTAAATTCCATTTTTGGCAGCCTCTGTGTAATCTTAATCCACAGGATTAATCCTGTTCTCTAAAATAGTGAAAACCTGGTGACTCCGGTAGGGAGCATAAACAGGTTTAACCTACTTTTTATAGTTTTTAATTCTGAAATTGCATCACACAAGTAGATATTTAAAATGACAAGTTATTTCTAGAAGCCATTTAACATACATGCATTGTTATCCTGTTGAGACATTTCTTCCAAATCATATTACATTGCTTCTTGCTGATTTCATGATGCATTTTAAAGTGAAATATCCAGTGAGTGGTGGTAAAAGTGTGTTCAGTTTTATCCGGAAAGATGAACACGAATCTGGTAATGTTTTGTTACATTGGTTGTTGTATATATTGTGGCAGAATAGAAACAAAATGTCTGGAGAGTGGTGCTCTAATGCCTTAGTAATGTACCACCTACACTAAACTTTAGTGTTAACAAAGGCGAACACGAGATAAAAACACATTTGCTGAAGCAACCAAGCCATTTTAGCTTGCTTCTATAAGGCTTTTGAGTGTGTTTTTTTATCGTGACCTGTGTTTTAGAGGACTCGTACCTCAGTGTTACTCATCGTAAGTCTAATGCTGTACCAGGTGAGATACCGAGCTATGTCAGAAAAACCATAGTGCTGCCAAATCGATTAATCGAAGTTTGCGTTTACATAATATATGGATGTCTACTGTGTATATTTATATGTACAGTTGAAGTCAAAAGTTTACACACACCTTGCAGAATCTGCAAAATGTTAATTGTTTTACCAAAATAAGAGGGATCATACACAATACACGTTATTGTTTATTTAGTACTGACCTGAATAAGATATTTCACATAAGAGATGTTTACATATAGTCCACAAGAGAAAATAAGTTGAATTTATAAAAATGACCCCGTTCATAAGTTTACACACGCTTAATTCTTAACACTGTGTTGTTCTCTGAATGATCACAGCTGTGTGTTTGTTTAGTGATAGTTGTTCATGAGTCTCTTGTTTGTCCTGAACAGTTAAACGGTCTGCTGTTCTTCAGAAAAATCCTTCTGCTCACACAAATTCTTTGGTTTTCAGCATTTTTGTGTATTTGAACCCTTTCCAACAATGACTGTATGATGTTGAGATCCATTTTCACACCGAGGAAAACTGAGGGACTCATTTACAACTATTACAGAAGATTCAAACACTCACTGATGCTCCAGAAGAAAAAAACATGCATTAAGAGTAGGGATGGGTACCGAAACCCGGTATTTAATCGGTCTCGGGGCTAAATTATGAAAGACCGGAGTATCGATAAGCTCTGACGTTAACGGTTCTGCTATCGGTAGCCTACTGGAGAAATTAAGAAAACACACATACATTTATTATTGCTATATATACACATTATCTTGCAAATTCTATCTCACCAGAGTCGCCTGCTGTTTTTATATAGATTCATATTAAAACATTTGTCTATGATGCAGTTTTGCTATTCGCAATTCAGAAGCGAGATCGCGCTCATGCGGAGGAGCTTCAGCACGCGCGCAACATGAAAGCGGTTTAATTATGATAGAAGAGAGAACTAAACATTCAAGCATCTGCTTACGCTTTAGGCCTGTGACTGCGGCTGCTAATTGTATTTTTTTATTTCGATTTTGGCTTCTAAGCATTATAGCCGCGTTTCTTCTTCCCTTCACACATTCGTTCCTCCCTAAAACCCAAACTTAACGTCAGAATCAGCTCAATCGGTGATTGTTGTAAAATGCCGTCTTTACTGTTGCTAAATTGCGGGACATGTTTGATAAAGAGACGTTGAAAGCACAATCCGCACGAGAGACGCTGTTCCCCAGGCTGAAGTGTGTGTGTGTGTGTGTGTGTGTGTGTGTGTGTGTGTGTGTGTGTGTGCGTGGAGCGCACCAAAACACTTTGAGCTTCGGGCGCATCCATAGTCGATAAGATACACACAAAATATGTCAAAATGGCCGGCTTGGAGAATATTCACTTAAACACAGTTTATGTCTTAAGTGGATGAGAACAGTTGGGAGAAAATCTGATGTGTGTCAATATATTGTCTTAAAGTGACAAACTGGCGCTTCATCAATGTTAATCAAAGAACAAAATGAAAGAGAAAATCACTCACAGCTCTTAATCTGTATAACGTTATAGCTTTAATAAGCATCAATCTATCAATACATATGTGTACATTTACATTTTAATACTTTTAGATTTATTTTGTAGCTATTACTTTCCAGAACATAATGTTAGTGGACCTTCATGAAAAAAGCACTGTTTATTTCTTTTCAGTTGTATATTTGTTTTATTGAATTTTTCAGTTTGTTTTACTTTTTCTTTGTTGATGTTCTTACTTTATCTTATAATATGTATAAAACACTAAAAATGCCTGCACACTGGTGCATTTACAAATTGATGCTTTATATTAATTTCATTAAATATTTATTTTACATTTCAGAATATAAAGCAATGTTAATTCAGCTCTTAATTTGTCATATATATATATATATATATACATAAAACAAAAAGTACCGATAAGAATACCGTTAAAGTACCGAACCGATAAGCAGTATCGGTAAGAGTAGTAATACCGTTAAAACCTTAATGATACCCATCCCTAATTAAGAGCCGGGGCGTGAGAAATGATGATTCAGTCAGTGTAGAAGAACTTGACTTGTCTGCAGAAAGCAGCTGAACACCAATGACTTTACATATGGGTACAGTCATTTCATGCACTTCAAAACTGATGCAGCAGAGGTGGAAATATTGTTTTTTATTATGTTTCCATCTTTGTTGCCACAGTTTGGAAGTGCCTTTAGGAAGGGGGTGTCCAGTACTTTTGTCCATATAATGAATGTAAAGTCATTGGTGTTTGGTGATGAGTTTGTGGCTCATTTAAAGTCACACCAGAGGTGTTCAGCTGGGATTAGACCAGTCAAGTTCTTCCACACTGACTGGATCATCATTTCTCTTTGATTCTTGTCTTATACACAGAGACACTGTCATGTTAGAATAGAAAAGAGTCCTGTACAAACTGTTGCTATACAATTAGATTCCCTAGAATATCATTATATGCTCAAACATTAAGATTTATACTCATGGAAAATACTAAAGTATTCAAACATTTTATTAGAAGGGGGTGACCCAATACTTTTGGCAATATAGTGTATGAAGCTAGTTAATTAGTTTACAAATCATGCACTATGGTAAAAATGTTCTGAGGTATTCACAAGAAGCTGCACAAAAATAAGTATTTATTAATTAATGAATTCATGATCCGACCCAGTAATCTTTATATGTGGGAAAAGGAATATAAGTTATTGGTGTTTTACTGATCTAGTGAATTGAATGTATTGGTAAGTTTTGGCAAAACGTTTTTGCACGTTTTTCTTATGAACCTATGTTGTACCTTTCCACCATGGTCTATAAATACCACATTAGACACGAGAAGTGAAGTTTAGTTTCACCACTTGTCAGTTATTGCACGTGTTCTACAGTGCATGAAACCTCTCCACCGCAGAAAGCAGAACATCTTTCCAGTAACATATCACCTTACTGTGTAAAGAGTTTTTGTGTGAGAGACTTGGAAATGAAACTATAAGGACTTAAATGAGCCTTTATCTCCTCTCAGAGGAACACACAAGTTCTGCTGATGCAAATGAACCTGCATCCTGGGCGTCTGATTGGACGGCGGTCCAGTCATTCCAGCAGTCAGAGAGCACATGGACCGCCTTCAGCCAGGAGACTGTGGAGCTGAAGATAGTGCCTGGGGGCCAGTGGTGGCCAAACCGTCCTCTCTCTCCGCTCCATGAGGTGGTCAAAGTTTATGCTCTGCTAGAAGAATTATGATTATTCTCAAGTATTTTATAGACACTGAAAAAAGTGCAGTTAGCAAGTATGTGGTGTCAACACCTTCATATTGGTGTCCTAACCTTGACCTTAATGAATGTACATTATTCCACTTAACAAATACAGTTTTTTACAGTTACAGTTTTTTGCAATTATACAGTTAATAATTCGTTGTACTAAAAAATCGACCCTGATAAAGGCAGAAATATTTATATCTTTAAATGTTATAACTTTACAAATGAGTCACTGAAACATATTGTCATCACTGCTGATGCTCTGATGATTACTGAGCCTTACTGTGTGTGTGTGTGTGTGTGTGTGTGTGTGTGTGTGTGTGCGTGTGTTGTGTGTGTGTGTGTGTGTGTGTGCGTGTGTGTGTGTGTGTGTGTGTGTGCGTGTCTGTGTGTGCGTGTGTGTGTAGTCAAATGTGTTTCTAGAGGCCTTTCCCTCAGAGAAGTCCCCCTGTGAAGATCCTGAATACATTCCTACACTAAAGCAGCTTCTGCAAGGACCAGCTGAAAACAGCAATACAGCGGAGCACAAGTATGTTGCATCATTTGTAGTTGGGCTGCACTAATTATGACTTACTTATAAAGTTTCTGTTTATGAATTTATTTATTATTTAATTAAATTATTTAAAGACATACTTGAGGGGTTTTCATTTCATTCCCAGAGCCTCATTTTGGATGCCTCCCTTATTTAACACTTTTCAGCTAATAAGGAAAACATCCAAAATGTGCATTGCTGAACAGTTTAAAAACCCTGACATGTAATAGTCTTCTATCGCCACCTTGTGGTAATATCAGATTGCATCACAAAGCACAAAGGACTTACTGTTTTGCATGAAATTCAGTTTTTCATCCTCTTGAGATGACTGAAAATGTCAAAACAAGCCTTTCTTTCATAATTTCATGTAAAATAATGGTATTTGTTTTTCTCGTTACATGCTATAAAATTCCGAGTTAATCATTTTGCTTTGGCCCAAAGGGAGCAGTGCTTACTGGATGGCCTCCAGGATCTAGACCGGATGATCGGTGTGAAATATAAGAGGGCGGAGTCTCTGTCCTGTAAACTTCTCCTTCAGTCCCTGCATTTGGAGCGTCCCAGCTCTGTGAGTCTGCGGTGATGAAAGATAAAACCACTGCAATAATACATAATGAAAACTTATTTGAAATAGCAAACGCATTTCTATACTCTATATTTACCATGAATAGAGCTTGGTGCTTGAAACACCAGTTAAGTGCATGTTTTAAATAACCATCATCCTTTTCTACCTCAGCAATGTCCAGTTCGACTGAAGACCAGTGCCAGATTTTCTCCAAATCTGCCAACGTCCAACCAGCAATTAGCTGCAAATGCTAAGAGAAGACTGTCATGTGACTTCAACAGAAGTGTCATGACCTAGTCTCTACATCTGCTGAACCTCTTTGACCTATGCTTCCTTGAAAACAGGAAAAACAGGACAGAGGACAAATACATGCTGAAAAACTGACTTCTATTCGAGGTTTATTTAAAGTGTATTTCTTCTTTCAGTGTCTGTTCTCACTCGGTGTCTGGTAGATTATGTTTCTCATTCAGCTGTGTATCAAGACACACTAGACCGATGTTTAACCGAATATATGTTATTCAGTATATCAGAATACTGGGGTTGAATTAGGACAAATATAAAAAATGTCAAGTTTTGCCAAATTGTTCAATACAGTAATTAGAGTCTGGTTATTGGACCCATTTTGATATAATCAGATGAAAATATGTCAGTATGCATTTGTGTATTCCTTTCAATCATTGCTATGGATTATATTTGTTAGAATAAGAGTCATAGCAAACCAGTTAGTGCATATTCCCAGAGATGTAGATTCATATCTGGCCTGTCACGTCCTGAACTCTCCTTTCTACTGTCTCACATAACGTAAAATTTAATAAAAAAATAGTAATATTGTGATTTTAGGGGGATCAGGATCAACTCTAGCTCCCTGCAATCTCTCCTTCGTCTAAAAACTGTCAAAGCAAATTTCCACAAAATGTATTTTCATACACCACCTCACACATAAATCCTTGTCTTTTTCCCCTGTGTACTAAATATGACACTGTATTGTACCATTTTTAACACCTGACGAATAGAGACCATATTTTCCGAAGTGTTTTAAAATGAATGTTGACATTTTAAATTGAACCTGTACGCTTGTTTGTTGATTTATGTAATTAAAACATCTTTGAAGGACCGAATGAGGTGGATAACTGAGGGATCGACCATTTAATATTTCATAAGAGACCTGAACAGAAAAGCTCATATGATTTATGAACACAAACTAACTTAAGGCACATTTCAACTATGCAAATCTACATATATTTTTTAATTGCATAATAAAAGCACATTTCATAAGCTTATCATCAAAACTCTTTAGGACGTTGGTTAACTTTGAGACTCGGCTGCTTGTTTACCAAGATAACGTTCGGTGTCTCCTGCTGTTCACACTGCTGTCCTCACACACCCTCGTCATGAGTGTCTATGGCAGTGTGGGCTGTTTACTCAGAGTGGACAATATGAAGAGAAATGCAATAAACTGTTTTGACAGAGACTGCAGCTATTTCTATCCCCTCAGCGACATGTGACTCTCGCCCACCAAACTCCATCACGAGTTTGAGCTTTTTTCTGCGTTATTTTGTGTTTCACCAAAAAACTATAAAGTGAGGGAATTAAGGTAACTTTGGGAGGTAATGTACGACAAGCTGGGTCATCATGCAGTTTAAGTTTTTTTCATTTAGTGATCTGAACACAGTGTGGTTGCACCAGCCACAGTGCCAATATGGTCTAATATTACTGTAACATATACAGGATGCAAATTAACCCAAACCACTGCATCAGTATACAGTATGACAAGTAAATATGTACAGCTTAAGCATACAAGTGTCGTAGAGAAAGCAATGGTCATCTCTATGAAGTCAATGAAGCTTGTGAGGCAGCAGGGCCGTGCAGAGACCTTTGGAGGGGCAAGGTGCTCAAAATATAAAAGGGGCACATGTGATGCATTCCTTGCTGATACGTGTATTGATGCGGATGCTGTAAATACTGTAACAATAAAAGTAAAAGTATGAATAGATTTTAGTCAAATGACATTAAAATACCAGACCCTTCCACCCCCATGAAACTTTTCTCCTCAAATAGCACGAACGAAGTGAACACATGCACCTTTGTTTATGGTGCTGCTGCTGCTGTGTATAACGTTAGAAGTGGCGTTTGTTGCAGGCTAAACACAGCGATTTAAACAAAAGCTGTGCAATGCATGTTCTCTGTTGTTCTTGTAAAATAATCTGTGATTAAACAAGCATACCACTCCGCTGAGAACCCCACTTACTTAAGCTGCAACCGTAGCGCGGACGATATTGAAGTGGTGCCTGAGCGAGGGATCGTTCGGATGAGGTCGTCAGGTGAAAGGTTATCATGTGGGTGATTTTATTTACGGCTAAATTATTAATTTTACTAATAGTTAGATTGGGCAGGCCTTCACAGAAGGGTGTTTAATAAAATAAAAAAAAAAAAAATAAATATTGCCTTGACAAAAGGGCACTTTGGGCAAAGGGGCAGGTGCTCAAGTGCCTGAGAGGCAGAGTTGTCAAAGATGTCAAAATAAGACTTTATTTTACAAAGGAACAAAGCTGAGATGACTGAGTCTCCATCAGTCCAGGCACCTACTTATAACTTGTTCTTATCAGTCTTTTTAAACCAAAAATTAGTTTTGTTATTGGTTTTGCTTGTCTGGTTTCCCACAATTAATGGTCCACCTGGCTCATTTTTTAATTGTGTAATCTGGCCAGAACACTTTTTTAATATAACTTTTATTTTGCCGTCTCCTATTGGTTGGAAGTGTTCACATGGGAGATATATCAAACTTATGTTGTACCTGCCATATGGTGGAAATCACCCAAACTTCATTGGTTCACTTACAGTAAGTTCACTTGAACAATCCAATGGAAAGTACTGCCCAATGGAGGGCGCCTAAGACTCACAGTCTGTATTAAGACACACAGTATTGGAATAATCAACCTATTGATAAGTCTATCGATTACTTTTATAAGCATACATCATATTTTTTAGTAAAATAATAACACAATACTAGTAGCTTCGTGAGCAAGCACACTTATAAAGGTTTTTGTTTTCTGTTCAGTTAACATTATAGAAGCTTCTGCCATAGAATAAAAATATATAAGTGTGACTTTTTACCATAACAATTCTTAATTTATATATCACAATTCAGACTTTTTTCTCACAAGTGTTCTGGGGCCTGTTCAATAAAGCCAGTTTACCAAATAAGCCAAGCTTATTTCAGATAGTATGACTTAATTTTGACCAAATCAACTGACAATAAGTCAGACTAACTGAAATAAACCTGTCTTATTTGGTAAACTTGTTTTATGAAACAGGCCCTTGGACTTTGATATGTAAACTCACAATTGAGTGATATAAACTCATAATTCTGAGAGAATAAAATCTGAATTGTGAGATATACATTTTTAATACAAAAAAAAGCTTTGAATTGCTAAAAACAGTCACAGTTACCTTTTATGATGATGATAATGATGATAGTGATTTTATTCCGTCACAGAAACGAGCCTCTATACAAGATGGAGGAGCCCATGAAGGGGCGACCCACCCACTCTGTGTAACAAAACAGCATTATCTAGAAGATAATCTCATCTCATTTAATGATACATACCAAAACTATTATTTTCAGTAGGGGAAAAACTTTTTAAGGACAGAGTACACCTTTAAGACTCTTGGCACTGCGATGAGAGCTCCTGATAACAATCGCACTATACGTATAATACATTTCTCAGTTGAGTGTAAATGAAAGCGCTCGTATGAGGAACGAAAAGGTTGTTATCATCACCCATGTGACGGAGTACACGGGGTATTTCCTGGCCACCGTGGCCAACTTTTGTCAGAGGGTGGAGGATTGTGAAAAGGTGGAGTTCAATCAGTCCAACGCATCAGTGCAGCAAAAGAAGAAGCGCGGTCATCTTACTCACACATCCCATCATGTCCTCGGCGTTCAGGTCCTGTTGTGTGCTCAGCGGCTTCATATTGGCGTACATCACGTATTTGTTGTTGGGAGCGCTGGTTTTCTCTGCCATCGAGCGGCCCGTCGAAGAGACTCTGAAGTCCGAGCTGAGCTCCCTGAAAGCCGAGTTCCTCAGCCTGAGCTGCATCAACGCCACGGCTCTTGACGTGTTCTTGGAAAAGGTTTTAAGAGCGAATAAATACGGCGTGTCGGTCCTTGAAAACGCCACACTCCGTACAAACTGGGATTTGGCGTCGTCGCTGTTCTTTGCGAACACGATGGTCACGACAGTGGGTGAGTTTCACGGGAACCACGTTTAACGGATGTTTGTTTGATGATGCATACCACAGTTAGTTCATCTCCGAGAACATCACAAGTGCTGCAAAACAAAGTTTCAAAGTTCGCCAGAACTGAACTAACTGTAGCTTATAGCTACTTAAACAAGTGTAAATCGTAAAGAGTAGAATAGCGTTAATTTCCGTTACAGTGCTCAATGTTGCTACACACACACACACACACACACACAATATATATATAATTAAATTGATGTAGCAGTCTTCGCCTAGGCACTTTATCACTTTACTTTATTTGCACATGTCAAGATGAACAGGATGGAAATGTTGGCAAACAGGGTTTTTCTAAAGTTTTGTTTGCGCTTTGTGTTTGACTTCTTCCTGAAATATGAAGGCAGATACATATTTCCATGTACAAAAAAAGACTATACTAAAAACTAGACCTTTCATTAAAACAAAATTGATTAATAACGTGATTTCTTAACTGTTTAAAAAGCAGATCAAAAACTTAGTTATTGGTTTCTCAAAGTTATTTGTCAGCTGAAAATAATTACTTAAAAGTAAAGATTTTAAGTCAAAATTTCAATTAATTGAATTAGTTGCCTATCTTATGTCAATTATTGCATGACATGCAGATAAACAAATACGATACTTTATCTTGAATCATGTTAGTATTGGAAATATATCACATTCACATAATTATGATTATTTAATTATGAGTCACCTGTAAATGATAGCAAATGAAGTAGATGGAGTATGGATTCAAATGAGATTAATTCAATACCCCAACATAACAAACAAATATTGTATTAAGCCTAGTGTTGTGTAGTATTTTGAGTGCAGTGTATACTTAAACACTTCTCATGTATTTGTGAGTGAGGCATGTAATTAGAATAACTAGCATCCGTTTTAATCTTAGCTGTCGTCTGCACCGAGCAAAGACCTCTTAATTATATTGTAAGGTTATAAATAACTGTTTCTTCTTGAATAATGAGTTTGTCTTTTGTCATAGAATATTTTAATTTTTTTGCATGCAACACAAATGTGTGCGGTAACATTCAAATTGTGTTGTGCATGAGTTATTCATTACAGCTCTGACAGACTGCAGTTCTGTGTTTAGCATATGAACATTATCCTTAAAAGTGATGTTTGGCAAACCCACATAAGACTTTCTTTCAGTCGTCTGAGTTTAGGCGTTGTGCAAGCTTTGTTTGCTTTAGCTGGACTTCTCAGTTTAGGTCCTGCAAACAGTATCATGGAAATCAATCCTTTGACCTGTGTGTCTGAATAAAGCTTTCCTTTCATTGAGCATGTTAACCTGTTTAGCTGACCCCTGCTCTATATTAGATTACACTAAACGCTTTATGCTGTCAGGAATCATGTGCATTGTATAATTGGCCAGATGAAGGGATATTTCAGCCCAAAATAAAGATTCTGTCAACATTTACTCATCCTCATGTGGTCCCAAAATGTCAGAGTTTTGTTTTAATCCACACAATGAAAGTCAGTGGGGTCCAAATTGTTCCAATGTCTTGCAGTTTTTTATATATACACAGTTCAAAATATCTTCTTTTGTGTTCCTTTAAAAAAAGAAAATCATACAGGTTTGGACCGTGACACAAGAATTTTCATTTTTAAGTAAAGTGTCCTTGATGCAAGTCAGAGCATCTCACATGAAAAAGCTAAATCTTTAACATATTTAAGATTCGTCTATCCATGATGCAGTCTACAGTAAGTATTTTTAACACACAGTAAGGAACGTCACAATATAGTACCTCTGTCTGTAATCATAAACATGACTAATTGAAATGGAAGATATATGCTATATTGGCCTACATCTGTGTGTAAATTAGATTTGGAAAATATTAAACTCACATCACACTCTTTGGCGATCTATTTTTCCCTTAAGATAACTGTATATTGATTGTATTTTGAGAATAGCCTCACTTAGAACAAAACTGACCATTATCTCAATCCAATCCCAAAAGGAGGTTTTCACAATGACGGCACAGATGAACTCAGTTCTTCAAAGAACCATTTTTGTCTTAAAGAACCCCTTTGGTTCTCCAAACAACGGTTTAATTAACAGTTCTTAGAACCTTATTTTTTTAGTGTTATTCATGGGACAATAACTTCACATTGTAAGAAATCTCTTACTAGAACAATATTTGTATCTTTTAATTGACTTTGAATGTTCAGACTTGTGGTTTAGTCACTGCAGCACGTATTTATGTGCTAGACAACACTATAAATATAGCTAGAATTATCAACTTCAAGCTTTGAAGAACAATATGCATTGTATAATGCATGTCTTTTCTTCGCAGGATACGGCCACACTACGCCGCTCTCTGATGCGGGTAAAGCTTTCTCCATCGTGTATGCTCTGATCGGAGTGCCCTTCACCATGCTAGTGCTCACAGCCTGTGTCCAGCGCCTCATGCGCCCTCTGACCTACGGGCCGATCTCTGTGTGCCAGCGGAGGGCAGGCCTGCAGCCGCGCGCCGCCAGTGTGGTGCACTTCATCGTACTGCTGTTTCTGGTGGTGCTCGGCTTCTTTGTGTTGCCTGCGCTGGTGTTCAGCGCCATAGAAGAAACCTGGTCTTTCTTGGATGCCTTCTACTTTTGTTTTATCTCCCTCTGCACTATAGGACTGGGGGACTTTGTGCCGGCAGAAAAGCCAGGACAGAGACTCAGAGCGTTGTACAAGATATCAGTCATGGGTAAGAGAAGCCACCTTCACTAATGCTGGTTTCTTATAGAGAGACGTTTGCTTGTGTTGAAAGAAGGATCAGGGTGTGAAGGGTTAAACCAAGAAAGGCCTTTTAAACTTTACCCAAATGAAATGTATGATGTGCGCGCACATACTTTTACTTTATACTCCTTGAGTATGACCTAAATTTGAATTGTTCCTTTATTAAACAAAACAAAAAATATAAACTCTAAAATATTAAATGTACCAGCTTTTGTTGTCAGCATGACCTGTGCAGTAATTTTCATCTTTTAAGAGGATTAGAGTTGAAGTTATGAGTCTTTTATGAGCTAAACAGTCATGCAGCACCCAGTTCTTACTCTTATGTAATTCATAGTTTTATGAAGTCATGTACTGTTGTATAAAAATATAAAACCTCTACAAAACATAACTAGCAAATAGAAATGTAATATACAGTTGTAGGTGTTAATGTCAGAAGCCCATGCAATAATAATGTGTCTCAAGATAATACTGTTTTAGGTGGTAAAATCCAAATAAAAATTGAATTTATTTATTAGATTTTTCTTCCCCCAAAACATTACACCAGCATCATAAATGCCCGTGGGACAGCACTATGTACACATTGCATTATAAATGCAGTTATTTGTTCTGTTCCTCACAGCTCTGAAATACTTCCACTTGTTTGGTTACACGCGTTCTCGTTCTTTCCCCTACAGTCTACCTGTTTGTGGGTTTGATGGTCATGTTCCTGGTCCTTCGTACTTTCCACAAGCTTGCAGATGTGCACGGCTGGACTGCGTTCTTCCAGCTGCCGAGCTGCGAGGAGGACGATGTGGATAAAGAGCCAATAATCGAACGAGAGCCTGATGAGGAATCGCCCGAGGCTGAGCAGGCCTCAAATAAGCCTCTGGATCCCAGATCTCAAGTGTCCTACGACTCCATCAATAGATAAAACACCAGTCTGCTGCGCCACATTCAGATGAGGTCACTTGATTTCACAGTGGTCCTGCACTTGGACATGTAACACCATCACGTTGCAATGTAGGGTCAAGACAGTCGATTATGAACATGTGCAGTACAATACACCTCCCTGTTGGAGAACCGCTTCTGAAGTTTTGTAGGAGCAAAGCATCTGGGAAGAACATTTTCATGAACCAAATGACTTTTTTTCTGTTTTCGGTTTCTGCCGATTGGCCAAATCTGATCTTTAAGACTATAGGGATATTGAAATTGCTTTAGGAAATTGAATCTGGCTGATTGTGTCCAAAGGGTGAATCTTCTTTAGTGTTGGATTTGTAACTAATGACTGTTTTCAGATTATGTAACTATTTTTGTTGCATAGACCAAGACCGCTCTGGACCACAAAACAGGATGCTGCCACCCGACCAATACGTGTGTGTGTGTGTGTGTGTGTGTGTGTAAGAGAAATGAATTGAATCAGTTTTCACAGTCAGTTAAATGTGTTTCTTGATGTCCAGCACATTATAATTGGCTTTTTATTCAGGTTTGTGCAGCCAGTGGTTATGCTGAACACCATCTTTGAGTCTTTATTATAGTACTGTATGTTCATTAAATATTCTTTGTATTATTGCAATTGTATTTTCAATGTTGGATTGTAGGGAAGAAACCGGTGCCTGATATTCACTGTCAGAAGCACAAAGAGTTTTAAGAAATGCATGCACAGAATAATAAAATAAAATGAGTTTTGGTACTTTGTGATTTGATGTATTTGCATGGCAAGGTGTGATCAAATATCTTAAGTCTGTAGCTGTGGAGTTGAAGGAAGGTTGTACTTACCCCCGTTTATCTCTTTTTAAATAGGTTTCAAAATAACTGTGATAAGCATGTCAGTGTGTGTAAGCATGATCAGTTTAAATAACCTACCACTCAATCTAAATAAAATCTCTCGTTTCCCATCTCCCATGTTGATTCTGTACATACTAGGACTATTATTAGTGAAATATTAATCAAACTAGTGTTGTTGTTTAGCGTGGAAATGGGGTGTCTCGTTTTGTAATCTGTATGTGTCTTATCCCTTTCATTTAGGAAACTATTACCATTTACATATTAGATTTTAAATGATAAATTAATCTCCATAGCATACTCAATTTGACATGGTCTAGTCTGGGAACTGTCTGTTTCTTAATAATTCCTCATTCAGCCACTTGATGTCACCAAATACCACTTTACTTAAAGTACAACAATGGAATACAAAGAGTGATTCATATTCACATTATAATTTCATATTGGCACAGTAAATATTTTGCATAGCTAACAACACGTTCATCTGCTGAAACAGCACCAGTATATTCATAATGCTCATGTAACATTTACTGCACATAATATCTTTAAACTACAAATATACACAATCTCATATTAATGACCTTGGTCTATTTAAAGGACAGCCTTAATAGTAACCTGAAAACTATGTAAGAATCATATTAAACTCGATGGAAAGTGCATATTTTAGAGAATAACATTATTTCATAAAGTACTAAAACGGCACATTTAGAAGGAGACTGTGCTTATAACAGTCGCTGAACTCTGTTAAATGATGTCTTGAATCTGCATGAAAGATCATTTCTTGAAACCGAACGAGATGTGCATAAACCAGAGGACTAGAGACTGCTGCTAACCATCTGATATTGAGTACTTTCAACATGACAAGTGGATAAACATGAGGTAGCAAAGCCGCATTCAAGCCCTTGCACGATTAGTGGAAATGTCTTCAGTACACCCCATAAAACTGTTTACAACCTCAGGAACGTGATTTCATCCAAATCAGCTTTGCGGGTACGTTCGCATCAAGACGTCCATAACATGCTCTAACTCCTGGATCTCCCACGTGGCCTGACTGTGAGAGACTAAAGATGAGGAAGAGGATGGCAGATACTTCACTAGCTCGGCCGTGATGGAGAAACCTTGCAGAAGGTTCACCTCTGGTTCAAACACAGACGTGTCGATGTCCAGGAGAAGTGCATCTAGACCTACATCCCGAGGACAGCCGGGACACATCACCTCTGTTTTGACGGACGATGCTATGTCAGACGTTCTTTCAGTCCTCAGAGTATACGGTGTTAGATTCTCTACAGAGCTGAGCGGAGCACGTTGAGATGCACAAGGCCCTTGACCGGCGTCGATGACTGCATCTAGATCTTTGAGAATGGCTGAAGATAAAGAGAAATCCTCCTCTGAAGTCCAGGCCATTATATCATCCTCCATATGTGCAGCATTCGGCGAGACCAAAGATGCATTATGCTCCACTGGAGGAGGTAATTGTTGAAAATCGGACTCTGGTTTTAATTTCGACGGTATTTTTACAGCAGACAGAGATTCGACCTGCGCCCGGACCTCGGACTGGACCTGCCGCAGTGTGTTGTTGATCAGAACCGACCGTAATAAGCAGGGCTCCACGAGAGCCTGGTCGCGGTGGAACTTGTCCATGGAGATGTCCAACACCGACTGCAGCTGACTTTCCCACGCTGACCCTCCTCCCTCGTCCTGGAGGAG
This sequence comes from Gymnocypris eckloni scoliostomus, assembly GCA_027564155.1. NCBI lineage: Eukaryota > Metazoa > Chordata > Actinopteri > Cypriniformes > Cyprinidae > Gymnocypris > Gymnocypris eckloni. The sequence goes on along the minus strand of CM050423.1, from coordinate 11,453,643 downwards.
TTTACGCTTCTGTCCCATTTCACACACTGCAAAACAACAGTGAGCTTGAGTTTGAGACCGCTCTTATGAAAAAACACACTTCACACACACTGCAAAACAACAGTGAGCTTGCGTTTATGACTACTCTTATGAAAACACACTTCACACACACTGCAAAACAACAGTGAGCTTGAGTTTGAGACTGCTCTTATGAAAAAACACACTTCACACACACTGCAAAACAACAGTGAGCTTGAGTTTGAGACCGCTCTTATGAAAAAACACACTTCACACACACTGCAAAACAACAGAGCTTGAGTTTGAGACCGCTCTTATGAAACAACACACTTCACACACACTGCAAAACAACAGAGCTTGAGTTTGAGACCGCTCTTATGAAAAACACACTTCACACACACTGCAAAACAACAGAGCTTGAGTTTGAGACCGCTCTTATGAAACAACACACTTCACACACACTGCAAAACAACAGAGCTTGAGTTTGAGACCGCCTCTTATGAAACAACACACTTCACACACACTGCAAAACAACAGAGCTTGAGTTTGAGACCGCTCTTATGAAACAACACACTTCACACACTGCAAAACAACAGAGCTTGAGTTTGAGACCGCTCTTATGAAACAACACACTTCACACACTGCAAAACAACAGTGAGCTTGAGTTTGAGACCGCTCTTATGAAAAAACACTTCACACACACTGCAAAACAACAGTGAGCTTGAGTTTGAGACCGTCCTCTTATGAAACAACACACTTCACACACACTGCAAAACAACAGTGAGCTTGAGTTTGAGACCGCTCTTATGAAACAACACACTTCACACACACTGCAAAACAACAGTGAGCTTGAGTTTGAGACCGCTCTTATGAAAAAACACACTTCACACACACTGCAAAACAACAGTGAGCTTGAGTTTGAGACCGCTCTTATGAAAAACACACTTCACACACACTGCAAAACAACAGTGAGCTCGAGTTTGAGACCGCCTTATGAAACAACACACTTCACACACACTGCAAAACAACAGTGAGCTTGAGTTTGAGACCGCCTTATGAAACAACACACTTCACACACTGCAAAACAACAGTGAGCTTGAGTTTGAGACCGCTCTTATGAAAAACACACTTCACACACACTGCAAAACAACAGTGAGCTTGAGTTTGAGACCGCTCTTATGAAAAACACACTTCACACACTGCAAAACAACAGTGAGCTTGAGTTTGAGACCGCTCTTATGAAAAACACACTTCACACACTGCAAAACAACAGTGAGCTTGAGTTTGAGACCGCTCTTATGAAACAACACACTTCACACACTGCAAAACAACAGTGAGCTTGAGTTTATGACTGCTCTTATGAAAAAACACACTTCACACACACTGCAAAACAACAGTGAGCTTGAGTTTGAGACTGCTCTTATGAAAAAACACTTCACACACTGCAAAACAACAGTGAGCTCGAGTTTGAGACTGCTCTTATGAAAAAACACACTTCACACACTGCAAAACAACAGTGAGCTCGAGTTTGAGACCGCTCTTATGAAAAAACACACTTCACACACACTGCAAAACAACAGTGAGCTCGAGTTTGAGACTGCTCTTATGAAAAAACACACTTTACACACACTGCAAAACAACAGTGAGCTTGAGTTTGAGACTGCTCTTATGAAAAAACACACTTCACACACACTGCAAAACAACAGTGAGCTCGAGTTTGAGACTGCTCTTATGAAAAAACACACTTCACACACTGCAAAACAACAGTGAGCTTGAGTTTAAGACTGCTCTTATGAAACAACACACTTCACACACACTGCAAAACAACAGTGAGCTTGAGTTTGAGACCGCTCTTATGAAACAACACACTTCACACAGTCAGAGAATGATGGAAATCATTCAAAGAAGCTATATTACCACACCATTTGCTAAAGCTTTACATTATGTATACATTATTTTTCATACAATTCATGTAAAGTACTAAATCAACTATTCAAATTAAAGTGATTTTAATAACTTAGAGACTTGATCATAGAATAATCAAAGACAGAAAAGCAAAATCTCAGTAAAAATAACAGTAATCTGTAAGGTAAGTTTATTCTATGTCAATATATACATATTTAATTTCCCATGTTTTACTTAATGATGTGTCAAAATAATCTATCGGTTTTAATAAACAGTTTAGATTTCTGAAATCTATCATCAAGAGAGAAAAGAAGGTGGGAGTCATCTTATCCTATATATTTAATATAATTATCTAAATACATAACCTAAACTCTATTACAGAAACTAAGCCAGTTGTTCTGTAAACTCCAGATGTGTAGGACGGACTGGATCATGTTTAATTACATGTCGAAACTCTAATTCGATTCTATTTCGAAGACCACATGGCCCTGTATGTACTGAGACAACTCGAGACTGATTTTTAATACAGAATTTTTATATAAAAAGTCAGTAATTAGAATTTAACTTGGCATATTTACAATATCAGCCTTCCGGAACAGCAACTGACTAACGTTACTAAAGTAAAAAAAAACAATTGACACAAAACGCATTCAATGTAACGTTATCCAGAAGTTTGTGAGCAGAAATCAGTGCGCTAGCTTAGCATGTTAACTACCCGCTGTTACTTTCTGGATGACATGTTTTACTCACCAGTAAACGAACTCCAAAATCGATGTAGCTCTTGTAGCTTTATATTCACTCGACTTCTATAAATTATACAACGCTGCTGACGCGTCGGGTGACTGGAATCGTTTGCAGGAGGTTTCTTGTCCCGCCAGTGATTCAATCAGTTCTGACGTCACGCGCGAAATGAACGCCGGGTATTGTAGTTGCATAAGTACCTACAAGTCGTTCTTGTGTATCTAAAGAGGATGGTTAAAACGGGTACAAAATAGGTTTTCCACCACATACTATACTACCAACTTAATGAGAAACGATAACTTTGTAAAGTAACATCTTTATTTAAAAACAAAACATAAAATGATTACATTTGTAGGCAAATTGCATCGTTTTTCATTCAATGATTCTTAAGGCAAAACAAATAGCGAGGAGTTCTCCAACAATTCATTTTTCAGCAAGAACAAAACTTCCAATGATAACTATAGATATATTATTGCTGCTCAGTTTATACGTTTATGAAAAAAAACTTAAGATGTGCAATCAGTAACTTTAAAGTTCCCTATTATGGGTTATGAAAGGTTCATATTTTGGTTTTGGGAGTCCCCAACAACAGGCTGACATGTATGCCAGGTCAAAAAAAACACTTTCATTGTCTTATAATAGGGATTTTTATTTATTTTTGTCACTCAACGATCCATTGGTCCGCTAATTGGTCAAACCCCTCCTTTGCGTGACGCTAATCTGTGGTGATTGGTCAAACCCCTCCTTTGCGTGACGCTAATCTGTGGTGATTGGTCAAACCCCTCCTTTGCGTGACGCTAATCTGCACTGATTGGTCAAACCCCGCCTTTGAGTGACACTTATCTGTGGTGATTGGTCAAACCCCTCCTTTGCGTGACGCTAATCTGTGGTGATTGGTCAAACCCCTCCTTTGCGTGACGCTAATCTGCGCTGATTGGTCAAACCCTTTTGCGTGACGCTAATCTGCGCTGATTGGTCAAACCCTCCTTTGCGTGACGCTAATCTGCGCTGATTGGTCAAACCTCCTTCGCTGACGCTAATCTGCGCTGATTGGTCAAACCCCTCCTTCGCTTGACGCTAATCTGCGCTGATTGGTCAAACCCTCCTTCGCTGACGCTAATCTGCGCTGATTGGTCAAACCCTCCTTCGCTGACGCCAATCTGCTGATTGGTCAAACCCCTCCTTTGCGTGACGCTAATCTGCGCTGATTGGTCAAACCCCTCCTTCGCTTGACGCTAATCTGCGCTGATTGGTCAAACCCCTCCTTCGCGTGACGCTAATCTGCGCTGATTGGTCAAACCCCTCCTTTGCGTGACGCTAATCTGCGCTGATTGGTCAAACCCTCCTTTGCGTGACGCTAATCTGTGGTGATTGGTCAAACCCCTCCTTTGCGTGACGCTAATCTGTGGTGATTGGTCAAACCCTTCCTTTGCGTGACGCTAATCTGTGCTGATTGGTCAAACCCTTCCTTTGCGTGACGCTAATCTGCGCTGATTGGTCAAACCTCCTGCGTGACGCTAATCTGCGCTGAATTGGTCAAACCCTCCTTCGCTGCGTGACGCTAATCTGTGGTGATTGGTCAAACCCTTCCTTTGCGTGACGCTAATCTGTGGTGATTGGTCAAACCCCTCCTTTGCGTGACGCTAATCTGTGGTGATTGGTCAAACCCTTCCTTTGCGTGACGCTAATCTGTGCTGATTGGTCAAACCCCTCCTTTGCGTGACGCTAATCTGTGCTGATTGGTCAAACCCCTCCTTTGCGTGACGCTAATCTGCGCTGATTGGTCAAACCCCTCCTTTGCTTGAGGCTAATCTGCACTGATTGGTCAAACCCCTCCTTTGCGTGAGGCTAATCTGCGCTGATTGGTCAAACCCCTCCTTTGCGTGACGCTAATCTGTGGTGATTGGTCAAACCCCTCCTTTGCGTGACGCTGATCTGTGGTGATTGGTCAAACCCCTCCTTTGCGTGAAGCTAATCTGTGGTGATTGGTCAAACCCCTCCTTTGCGTGAGGCTAATCTGTGGTGATTGGTCAAACCCTTCCTTTGCGTGACGCTAATCTGTGCTGATTGGTCAAACCCCTCCTTTGCGTGACGCTAATCTGTGCTGATTGGTCAAACCCCTCCTTCGCTTGACGCTAATCTGCGCTGATTGGTCGATTTCATCGAGCAGTGTTTGTGAGCTTTTAACGCTCCAAAAGCAGCACCTAGTGGCAAAGAATAAATTTGCATTTTCATTCAGACCAACGCAACAATCAAGTTTTCCCAAGTCTGCGGGTTGAGGCTAGAAGGGATACAGCTCCGACCGGAAACAAACTATGAAATACATGTTCTACCTATTAGATTGTGTTTTATTAAAGTCTACACCTACCCCAACCCTAAACCTACCAATAATGAATAAATGTGACCCTCTCCGTGAAAAGCCATTTTTTTTGTGATTTGCTATTTTCTACCAAAAAAAATCATCCTTCATATGTTAAAAACATTCTGTGAAAATTCCACCTTTATATCTTTAATATTGACTGATTAAGATCATGTCGAAGATTGAAATTAATGGTTGAAATCAAACAATGATGCTTGTTATCTCATTATTAGATTTTGAGACTCAAACCTGGATTTCACAGAGTGTCACAACACTAGTAATTATTGTTGTGACAAAAATTAAGCTGTATTGATATGCACATGCCCAGTAGCGCCATACGTATCCCTCATAGCCTTAACCTGGTCTGCACACGCAACAAGGGCAATATGATAATATTTCATATTGACGTCAACATGAAACAGCTTGGGATTGGTTTTAAAAACGACTGGTTTCAATGATTCAGAGTCGACTCTTTCTTTTGAGAGACATAATTTTATACACGGAGCAGATTTAAAACATTGCAGGAGGTTTTCATTCACTTAGAGCTGTGTTACACACTGCAAGGTCATTTTCAAAAACCCATAATAGGAGCACTTTCAGTTATTTGACACTTCTAAAATAGCATGAATAGCAAAATAAAAACAAGGACGCTGCATAAGTAAAGTAATTTTGACCCGTGATGAATAAATCAACAATTACTACGTGCCCCTGAGTAGATTAACTATATTCTCCACAAACTCCAACGGTCTTTCCATCCCATTCAGAAGTGGAAAGGCACTTGACAAAGAAATGGCCCAGGTCATATTTGGAGAGGACTCTTCCTTTTAACATGTTCTCAGTCACAGTGTATTTTTCCGTCAGAGGCTTGTCACCTAGAAAGACAACAGTGGCTTATTTTCTTAAACAGATGGTAAAGGTCCTGTAGAAAAATAACCGAAACAGACTAAATAAAATAGACATTTTAGAGATTACCAGCGATGTGCGGAGGCATGACAGCTACATAATCTAATCCTGACTCCTTCAGGACGGTGTACATTCGGTCATGATCTTCAGTGACCGGCACCAGGGGAGGAGGAACTTTGGCACGGTCCCACAGGAGGAACGCTGTGAAGAGTAAAAGAGAGAGATACAGCAGTTTCTTCATATATCAGGATGCACTTGCACACGAATGAAGCAGAAATACGGCTCAGATATAGATACCTGACATGCACGCAATAACTTTACGGATTCCACGGGCTTTCATGACCTCCAGAATGTTCCGGGTTCCCTCAGACATCATCGTTGTGGGACCAGCAGACACAGTTTCAGAGAACAAGTAAATAAAGTGCACTTAATAATATTTGGATACAATTATTAGTAACTCCAAGCTTGTTTGATACTCAACCACTTGTTTTAAACATTCCCTCTCCAAGCATCATATGATGCAATTATTATACACGGTTTTACTCTGAATTACGCAACAATGCAGAAATAAAACCAGTTTTTCAAGCTGATTTTAGTTAGAATTTTGAGTCAAATTATGTAATTTCTAGTAAAAATAAAATGCATATATAACCAAAACCGTGAATTTGCTTTGAGTTTAAGTAGACTCACTGAGAACATTTCTTGTCCCCAGAATGATGATGACCGCATCTTGACCCTCCAGGGTCTTCTTCACATCATCTTTGTTCAGGACATCTCCCAACACCACTCTGGAGGCCTTGTGGTCTGGAGGAAGCCTTGCAGCGTCTCTCACCAGCACGGTCACATTGTAACCTGGAACAGACAAACATCTGTGAGAAGACTTGGTAATACTGCTTGGATCATGTAAGATCACAATAAAGCAAAAAACAATTGTGAAAGAGCTCATACGTAAATGAGACAATCATGTTATAAAAGTACAATATTTTCTTACTGATTATTCATTTAAATTGTATTATATTTATGTTAATCGTCCACCTATATATATTCATATGTAGTTATTTACTCTCAACAAAAATGACAATGAATCCAACTGAAGTGGAGGCAAGCTGATCAAGACCTCTGCAGTGTTCAGATAAAAACTGTCAGTTTATGCTTATCTTTAACATGCATAACTTACTATGACTCAGCAGGTTAGTTATTATGCATGACTAAGAAGTTTCGCAAACATCTCGTGATCACAATGCATATGAGAAAGAGCAAAACAAGTACAACTAATATAACAAAGACTGATTTCACAGAGAAATTCAAGTTTAACAACATCTGCTGAGGCCGTGTTAATCAACAACTATGCAACTATGTTAATCGTGTATGCATTTGGTACATTTGAACGACCCCTCCACACAAGTTTCTATTTTAAAACAAAGTCACATCTTTGCAAGGTCAAACTAACACGAGCTCTGCGTTGAAATATCCTAAAGCGCACAGGAGAAGAAGAACATTTTGAATAACACATACAGTGTATCCCAAGTGTCATTGTGTAACTACCTGCGGCCACCGCGATAGGTAAGGTGGCTAACCCCGTCATCCCCGTGCTGCCGAATATCGCCACGTTTTTAACAGCATCAGTCATCCTGAGTAGAAATGCTCTTGGTCAATTCCACGAGCAAAGAGAGATTTTACTGAAGTCCCGCGCTCTGGCTGGCACTAGCAGTGTGTATTCAGCTGCAATCCTGATTTGTATTTAGTCACTTCTGTCACGAATATGTAACGCCTCTTTCAGGGAACTAGGGAGTGTGTGTAGTATTGTAACTAGCCCCGCCTTTTGATCTGATCTCTGTTTGCTGTTGTTTCTACGGCTACATGACTGACTACTAAACTGACCAATCGCTGATTGCCTATAACAAGCGATAACCAATCACATCAAAGAATTCTTAGGTCAAGGGCGGGGCTTGTCGGTAAGCGAACGCAACACGCTTTTAACGCCTCATAAACATTTTTAAAGGTGAAACGACTCCTAAATATCTTCAAAACTGCGCTCACTAAGAGCTGCTTTCGTATTTTGACTACCTTTTATAATATCATGGGTTATTTAGGCTGTTATCAGTCATTAAATACAGTTGGTTTTGGACTTTTCTCACTTGTAATAGTTCATTTTGAACATAATTTATTACCATAGGTTAGGTTATGACTCTGTGTTGTCTTCTTGTCAACCAAGCAGGGGCGTCATGCCCTTATTATTTTAGAGGGGCACAGGGGGTGTGGTAAGGGTGGTAACACACCAGTAGACTAAAGTTTTACTTTATCTTTCTTTTTAGGCTATTCGGAGTATTGTAAACTGCTAGCCCTCACAGCCATGTACAGAGGAAAAGTGCTTTATTTTGAGGTCCAAAACAGGGTTTTCTACCATTTAAAATACTCACAGCCATGTACAGAGGAAAAGTGCTTTATTTTGAGGTCCAAAACAGGGTTTTCTACCATTTAAAATACAACAATGTATTCAGAACTATTCATATGATGTAAATTACATTTAATATGAAGCTTTTAGTTGAACTCACTAGTATGACCTGCTTTATTGTTAGGGAATTGTAAAATAAAACCTATAATACAAATGATTTAAACTGAATTTAGTGGGTATACCATGATTGACTGAATGTGGTTTGATACCTTGCTAAAGCCATTTTGTCAAATGCATTTTTCATGAAAATTATCAATGGTCTTATAGCCTATTGTCACTGGTGTCATCTGACCTTCCTTGTGGGTAAATAAATGCACAAAAAAGAAACACTGTCATTTATGTATATTCATAAAATCAAAAGGTTATCTAATAATGTGGTCTAATTTTAAATGTTAGAAAAAGAAATACATTTTAAGACATTGCCATAGCAAAAGTGGACATTTCTAGATTGACACATTAACTATGCATAAAATCCATTTTTTTTTTTTAGCACCACGTATGGGTGTCATGCCTTAAAATATTTTTAAATGACTGACTTTGTATTCAACGTGAATTTATTTATATTTTTAAAAACGTTGTAAGTTACTAATTTTAAAACGTCCATTGTACGGAACCACAGCAAAGGACATTTACATTACATTATCAAAGAACATTATAATTTAATTATCAAGACTTCCGTCTCATAAACTCCCATTATAATTGCTGGAGCTGTTTGAATTGTGAAATGGATATCTTACGTCATACGCACTTCTGCACTTTGTTGTTTCTGATGAGAGAATTCACGAAAGAATTCAGTCCGCGAGCGCGCGCCCTGAACTCATTTGAATGCCTCTGATTGGTCATTGCATTCATAAACTCGACAGAATCGTCTGTGATTGGTTATAATGCACAGAGCTGTTTAAACGCGTCTGTCTCTGGCTCAGCGCCAGCGAACGAAGATTCGAATTTAGCAGCTGATGATTTGACGCACTGAACGTTCTAATCATGAACGATACAACGTGATTGTATCAAATATAATAAATATTACTCAGCTATGTTTTTGTACACCATGCACCTGCTATGGAGAAAATGCACCTGCTATTTAAAAAAAAACTCCTTCAAAATAATATGCTGTTTAGGTTTTTATAGGCTATTTCACAGTTCATAAGTGTATATGTCATAACAATTACAATGATAATACACCCAAAAAGTCTACTTTGTACCTTAAATATTCTGTTTACCCCCATGATAATGCAGGTGATATTAAAGAGGACCACATGACAAGATGACTGAACCGTGTGAAAAAGATGTGCACTTGATTGTGTTGAATACATAAAAAAGTAGGCTTACTTGCAGATATTATATTAATGAAATAAAAGGGCACTTAAGTGAACTTAAAAATACTTAAACATGTATACATTACTATTTTTCTTAAAAGGGTCATATGATGTTGCTAAAAAGAACATTTGTGTATTTGATGTAATGCAATGTGTTTATGTGGTTTAAAGTGAAAAAACATATTTTCCACATATTGTACATTATTGTTGCTCCTCTATGCTCTGCCTTTTCTGAAACGCGCCGGTTTTTACAAAGCTCATCGTTCTGAGAAGCGAGGCGTGCTCTGATTGGCCAGCTATCCGGTGCGTTGTGATTGGCCGACTACCTCAAGCGTGTGACAGAAATGTTATGCCCCTTTACCGTATTGTGATGGCGTTTCCCGGCGAGGCATTTGTTGCATCCAGTGGGGATATAATTACTGATAAAAATGACTTATACTCTCTCTACTCTACACTGCTCAAAACTCGCGTTTGAATCGTCAGTAGCATAAACGTACTTACGTGAGTCAGAAGCGTCAGACTGTCCTTGCAAAGTTGGCATTGCCCCACTTTATAGAAACAGCCTTTGAGCAAGCCAGCATTGTAGGCCAGGTTAAAAAAATAGTCCTTCGTTAATTGCGCTGCACACACACTAATGTTTGGGATGAACTGTTCTGGGACAGTGTTGTAAATATAACTTAACCACTGATTTCTAGTTGTGTCCTCTTTTGGAAGCCCAAACAAAGTACTTTCGCTTTCACAACAAAACACAGCGTCTTCAGGACATAGCGCCGGCGGAAGCAACAATACTACAGCAAGAATACAAATCACGCCCTCTTTCTTTGCGTATACATTTGGACAGTGTTATGAAAATCTCCCCACACAGTGACGTAATGTTTAAAAAAATCCCTTTTCAAGAACTACAACGAACGGCTCTCGTTTGGACTACAAAGTTATTTTCCTGTATTTGTGATATCACAAAGATAATTCCGCCGGTAATTTGAATGGTTGGCAGGTTGGGAGAACGCTTGGTTGAGCACCGCACATTTCAAAATCGAAAGATATTGACCAGAGCGGTTGTTTTTGTATCACTGTATTTCTGATGGAAACCAACTGTTTTCAGAACATTTGGGATGGCATTTTAATTTAATCTTGCTTATAATGTCTGAAAAAAGCAGCGTTTGTGAGCGGAGTCCTGATTTGTGTACAACGTTACCGGGGAAACCTCACTCTCTACTGGGGGTGTCAGGATATACCGGTATTGATGATAACCGTGATATTCAAAGCAACAATAATCGATATCCTGTTAATTTAGCGTGTGACGATATTGGCCATAACCGCAGACGTGGAGATTCTACACGGTAGACATGCACCTGTCCATTTTGAGACCTGTAATTGGCATCAAAAATTAGCTAATTTTTACACTTTTAAGAATTTCTCTGTTTAAACATTTGTTATATTATCTATGTTCTACTGTGAATAAAATATTGGCTTGTGTGATTTGAAAGTCTTTTAGTTTTCATTTTATTCAAATTTAAAAAACGTCCCAACATTTGCGGAATTCGGGTATAGTATATTTTATTTTGGTTAATTCTTTATTATTATATATGTATATTTTTAAATATGTCTATAGACTAAAGATTTTCAGTTTAAGTTTTTATTTCAGTTTCAGTTTTGGTAATCTTAAAATAAAAAATGTTGCTCTGGCAACTAGCTGAAATAAAAGGAAAATTAAAGGAAGTAAATAAGTTTAACATTTATTTAATTTCAAGTTTAAAAAGTAACCCAACAATCGTGAAAAATAGTGTATGTTATTGAACTTATAGGAACCTTTTTTCGCTATTGTGTGTGTGTGTGTGTGTGTGTGTGTGTGTGTGTGTGTGCGTGTGTGTGTGTGTGTGTGTGTGTGTGTCTGTGTGTGTGTGTGTGTGTGTTTGTTTGTGTGTCTGTGTGTGTGTGTTGTGTGTGTGCGCGCGTGTGTGTGTGTGTGTGTGTGCGCGCGTGATGACATAGGTATTACAAGGAGAAGGTGATTTATGAGGACATGTTCAGTGTCCCCATAATTTAAAACACTTATAAATCATACAGAGTGAGTTTTTTTGGGGGGGGAAGTAGAAATACACAGTCTCCTGTGAGGGCTAAGTTTAGGAGTAGGGTAGGTGTAGGGCAATAGCACATACAGTTTGTACAGTATAAAAACCATTACGCCTATGGAGAGTCCCCGTAAACCATAAAAAACAGCGTATGTGTGTGCGCGTGCGCTTGCGCGCGTGGCTCCCACATCACACTGCTGCTGTATCCTCCGCGTTATTGAGAGAGTGAGAGAGAGAGAGAGAGAGAGGGAGGGTATCCGGTGCACGGGATATCCGAGCACACCGGTGATCTGACCGAGCACGCCTTAGACACATTTTGTCTGATATCACCCTTTAAGAAGCCGCGCACTGTCCGGTGTCATCGAATGTACCGAGTGTCGTTTTGCGCCACGCATCCCCTTCTTCTCATCGCGCACCTGACTGAAGTATGCCAGAGAAAAGAGACAGCGCTCAATCCATCCGGGATTATTCACACATCGCCTGAGAAGCATTTTACCGCGCCGATCTGTGCCATAGCCATTCATCCTTAGGAGAGGGTGTGCAGGTAAGGTCCGTGATGATGAACAGTGATTCCGCTGATTCCTGCGCGGTGAATGCAGCGAACACCGGCCTGTGCTGGCCACACACTGCAGTCATTTCTGGGCCGTGTCTTCAGCGATATTGTGCTTGTTGTACATGTTTTGTGTTTAAGAAAGCCTGCGTTTCTATCCACACGTTGCTGCATTGTGCAACACACTGCCCATTGAACCTCATTGAGGAAAGTTGCGTGTAAGCCCAATGAGTGGCAATGTAAAGTGACAGGCCTGAATGGAAGAACACATTTAATATAGGTGGCATGAACAGCCGACGAGAATAAACAGCGCTGGGGTGTAAACGGTGATGGGAATAGTGGTCAACAATGCGGTAAAGAAATACATCATCCATGCATTCAAGCTGCACCCACAGCTCCAGTCATGTGTCACAAATGAGCAGCAGCAGCGGACGGTTTGTGTAACATGTGAAAGCATGACCTGTTTGCAGCATTAAACGAATAGTCTCATGTGAGGTGTCTGATTTTCAGATCTTGGAAACAAGAGGCAGGACATATGAGTCATAGTAAGGTTAAATGCTATCTGTGGAGGTTAAAGCATATGTTGGTGTCTGCATTGCTCCTGTTGTATTGTCTCCTAAATAGATGCACGACCTTACTGTAAGATGCACCTAAAGCAGCATATATGGCACAAAAATAATTATACATACTGTTAAATTCTGCACATACAGCAGGAATAAATGCATTTACACAGGAGTTATAATAGCAAACATAATGTTATGAAATTGATATTTTATGATTATGATTTTTTATGAAATTCTAAATATAATATAATTAAAATATAATACAAACTTATATTGAAATTAATTAATCGTTTAATTTAAAAACAACAATTTAAAACATATTTTTAGTAATATCATTTTAATAGAGGAACCGTTTTAAATTATTTTTTTTATTTATGCTTGTTGTATTAAATCATACTTATCTCACATAATATGAAATTGTGCTTGCATCTTTTCAAATATACTTTGAGCCATCTAACTGGACTGTGCAAAGGCACTCAGTTATGTATGAAACCATATACAAACTTCTGCATACAGTATGTTGGTGCAATCTGTGAACTTCTAATATATTTATACTATTTATACATTTCTTGATGCACAAAAGATACAGAGCATTTGTTTTTATTTGCATCATGCACTTGTTTTGATACTTCTGCATTCAGTTAATTTGATGCAAATGCATATTTTTTAATAATGCACATTAATAATCGGTCTTTTCAGTCTAAGAGATGGAATGCTTGCTTTATTAGCAATAGATTTCGTAACAAATATTTTAACCAGTGTCATATTTCGTAGTGTTGACGTTCACTATTGCACCTATCAGTTGGTTGTCTTTTAAAATAAATTGTTCCTGAAACCAAATGTACACAGCTCTGTTTATAAGTGCATATGTTTAATGTGTAGCCAGTTGTATTGATGTCATTGCTCCCCAAGCAGATTTCAGTGGAATGAATGCATCATTATGTCTATATCTACTTAATTCAATCAAGAAATGAAGGAAGGTGGCAGCAAGCATAGAGAGAGAGAGAAGTCCTCTGCCCGGGGACTGACGGCCTTCATGTTAATGCAGCATGGCATGATCTCCCTCAGGTCCTCCTCGACTCTTTGAGGACTGGATCACTTTTATTCCCCTGAAAGCAACCTATACAGTCTGAGAAGAAGCTCCAGCTCTGATCTATATCAGACCTATTTGAGTTTAAATGGAGAATGTCCTTTTTAAAGGGCAACCGCTGTTTGTGTGGAGGCAGATTCTTCTGTCTCACATCGTCTTGAGAAGACGGAAACTGATTTAGGATCAAATTAAAGCAGATTTATCCTAATGCTTATTTCTTGACCGCGAGGAGACAGAGTGGACGGTACCGGCTGCTTTCATGATTTAAAAAGAGCTAACTAATTAATATAAGCTGGCCCAGACCAAATCATAATGTATTTTCTGGGTCAAACATCTGTGGAATTGATTTCGTGGTATGATAAAAATGTGTTCAAATGAGCTGAAAGAACTACACTCTTATTGCCGAATAGCTGAAAACATATTTAATTTAGCTTGAATATTTAATAAATACATAAACAAGCAGTGGGACATGTCCAGAGCAGGGTGTGATCCAATTCTGTGAGAATGTCCAGTGCACTGAAAAAATTATACTTGGGACCAAAAAAAAAATACAAAACATTCTCTAATTTCTAACAGCCAAATGTGTTAGTTTATAAATTCTATACATTTTAGTTAGTTTATAACAAATATAAATCCTATTTATAGTTTCATAAAAAAAAAAAATCGATTTTGATTTAATATTAATCAAAAATGTTTATTTCCCATAAGACAAAAAAATCATACAAAGTAAAAAATTATTTATTACAAAGACATAATATATTTTATTTTGATATAAGCCAATGTTACTTAATGTTGGTCAGTATAATAGTCAGTATAATAATAGTTTTTTTCTTCAAAACTTAATTTCACCATGAACCAAAGCTAAATTAGCTCTAATATAAAAGTAGAATTTATTAATATAAAACTAAGAAAACTTTGTTAGTCAGTTAATATTTATTGTGATGTCTTTTGAAATATATGCATAATATTTTATGTTATGTACTACACTGTAAAAAAATCATGTCTTCTTAAAAAATTATTTCACCCTTATTTTACGCATAAAAATCAATGTGGAAGCAGTCGTGTTAAATAATATTTTATATTTGAATAAAACCAGTAATCATTTTTAGGTTATCATTTAAAAAAAAAAATATTAAAACTCTGCAGTAAGTAAGGCTAGTATATATTCTGCACATGCATACTCTGGTCTCAGGGGAACTTTAACATAATAATCTAAACAAAAATATGTGTTGAAAAAGATATTTGCTTCTCTAGACAAACTGAACAAAACCATGATTTTTCATTAGACCAATATAAAACTGCACTTTAAATAAATGACAGTCGTTTTAACTTCAGTGTGGGACTCACGGTCAGCTGTTGAACAGTGTCCTTTTGATTACATCACTGTCCCGACATCATTTCCTGTGAAACTGTGTATCTCTCCGGAGGAGAACGGCTGAGCAGGGTTTACGTTTGTCAGCTCTGTAAGAGAGGCTGAGATTGATCGACTGGCCGGTACACTGAGGAAGATCCAGAGCCAAAGCCGTGTAATAATGAGCAATGCTCTGCAAGGAACAGCAGCAGAATAAGGCTCTTTGATTTACCCAGCTTCAAAGAAACAGGCCTTTTCTAAAATCCACAGTTCATCAACCAGAACTACTGATTTTGCCTGAAACCTCAGAAGATAAATGACCTGAATCAAATGCAGTCACTGTGTGTGTGGGGTGCGGTCGTGTCTGGTTCTTGAGACGGCTTGTGAGGAGGAGTGCAGTTAGTTGTGAACGCCTGAAGTCTCGTGCTCCTCTCACAGCTGTGTTTGTTTGTCAGGGAGAAACACATGTCAGTCAGACGCCTGGAATAAAGGACAAGAGAGCCTGACGCGAGGTCAAACCATTACTACTGGTATCAGAGAAGTGGTCAGGGAAACCCTGGGTACATTATACTGACTCCCAATGTCATCCGATACACAGCTTGTGTAAGAGATACACTGCAAATTTGTTTTCTGTTGTTTGTGTATTATTAATATGTGAAAAAGAAGTGTGCTTGATTGTATTGAAAGGGCACTTTAAGTGTACACTTAAGGACACTTTTAGAAAGTGCACTTTGTAATAATGACAAGTTTTACTTTAAAGTATGTTATTATATATTATGATATAATAATATTTTGTCATTTTTTAAAGAAGTATCTCTGATGTGTTGGCTAACATACATGTGAAGTAGGTGTAACGGATGTATGCCAGTAAGGGTGGTGTGTAAACCTCACTCCCCTGACCTCAAAAAGAGGCGCTCTAGCGACTGACGCTAGAGGCTGTAGCCTTTGGCGTTCCTTGTTAGAGCGCCCGCCTCCCGCGCCGGAAACACGGGTTCGAGACCCGCTCGGTGTGATGGTGTGGACCCGGGGGGGTTACATAGGCTACTTGATTATAATTTTAACTGTAGTGTTATTTATTATTACATTACAAGTTCATATATTTTAAATGTACTAAATTGCAACTTCATTATAATGTGTAATTACAAATCAATTTAAAAACATGACACACAACTTGTATTATTCACGTATATTTTATTTCACCATAAATATAAGTAATTACGAAATTACATATAAAGGTGTACTTAGGTCTTACTAAATTGTTTAAAAAGCACTCTCGATTTCAACTAATCGCATTTAGTAATTTAAACTGTAATACATATTAATTTAATTGTAATAACATTTGTATCAGTAAACATTGTACATTCAGTTTGGACCTATAAGTGTATTCCATTAATCCTGTAGAAAAGTACTCTTTTTAAAAGTATGCTAGAGTATATTTCTTTTTTCACAACAACAAATATTGAATTGTAAAGATCTTAAGTAGTGCTGGGCAACGATTAATCACGATTAATCACATTACTCATGTGCACTGTGAGGAAAATAATTAATTTGATCCCTGCTGATTTTTAATGCTTGCCCACTGACAAAGAAATGATCAGTCTATAATTTTAATTTTAGGTTTATTTGACAGTGAGAGACAGAATAACAAAAAAAAAAAAATCCAGAAAAACACATTTCAAAAAAGTTTTACATTGATTTGCATTTTAATGAGGGAAATAAGTATTTGATCCCCTATCAGTCAGCAAGATGTCTGGCTCCCAGGTGTCTATTATACAGGTAACGAGCTGAGATTAGGAGCACTCTCTTAAAGAGAGTCTCAGCTTGTTACCTGTATAAAAGACACCTGTCCACAGAAGCAATCAATCAACCAGAGTCCAAACTCTCCCCATGGCCGAGACCAAAGAGCTGTCCAAGGATGTCAGGGACAGGACTGTAGACCTACACGAGGCTGAATGGGCTTCAAGACCATCGCCAAGCAGCTCGGTGAGAAGGTGACTACTGTCGGTGCGATTATTCACAAATAGAAGAAACACAAAATAACTGGCTCCATGCAAGATCTCACCTCGTGGAGTCTCAATGATCATGAGAACGTGAGGAATCAGCCCAGAACTACACGGGAGGATCTTGTCAATGATATCAAGGCAGCTGGGACCAATTCATAACACAGTACACCGTGAAGGACTGAAACCATGCAGCGCACGCAAGGTCCCGCTGCTCAAGAAAGCACATGTACTGATGTCTGAAGTCAATGATTCAGAGGAGAACTGGGTGAAAGTGTTGTGGTCAGATGAGACCAAAATCCAGCTCTTTGGCATCAACTGAACTCGCCGTGTTTGGAGGAGGAGGAATGCTGCCTATGACCCCAAGAACACCATCCCCACCGTCAAACATGGAGGTGGAAACATTACGCTTTGGGGTGTTTTTCTGCTAAGGGGACAGACAACTGCACCGCATCAAAGGGACGATGGACGGGGCCATGTATCATCAGGGCATTGAAAATGGGTTGTGGAGGGGTATTCCAGCAGGACAATGACCCAAAACACACGGCCAAGGCAACAAAGGAGTGACTCAAGAAGAAGCACATTAAGGTCCTGGAGTGGTCTAGCCAGTGTCCAGACCTTCATCTCGAAGTAAATCTGTGGAGGGAGCTGAAGGTTTGAGTTACCAAACGTCAGCCTCGAAACCTTAATGACTTGGAGAGGATCTGCAAAGAGGAGTGGGACAAAATCCCTCCTGAGATGAAACGTCTGACCTCCGTGATCAGCAACAAGGGTTTTGCCACCAAGTGCTAAGTCATGTTTTGCGATATACTTATTTGACTCATTAGAATGTAAATCAATTTATAACTTTTCTGAAATGTTTTTCTGGATGTTTTTGTTGTTATTCTGTCTCTCACTGATAAACCTACCATTACAATTATAGACTGATCATTTATTTTTTACTGGGCAAACGTACAAAATCAACAAGGGATCAAATTATTTTTTTCCTCACTTTACATAATATGTGTGTGTACTGTAGATATTTATTATGTACTGTATATATAAATACATACATGCATGTATATATTTAAGAAAAATATGTCATATTTTTATATTAAATATAATTATATATAATATAAATATATGAAAATAAATATATACATCTAAATATTTTCTAAATATATGCTGTATGTGTGTCTTTATACATACATAATAAATATACACAGTACACATATATATTATATAAACAAAAACTTTTATTTTGGATTTGATTAATTGCAATTATCATTGCCCAACACTAATCCTCTGACATAAAAGCATTTGTCTTTTAATCTATGTATGTTAGCTTTGAGATTTAAAAAGTTAAAAGTTCACTAAATACGTATCTATCAGAAATAAACATTTAAATTACAGTCTTTTTCTTCAGGAAAATAAAAACAAATTACTAATTGGTGTTCATTTTCCAGAAAAAATACTTATTTCACAATTAGCAATAGTAAATAGAAAATCACAAATGTCAGAGTGTCTTTGGTTCTGTCGTTTATCATTAATATCATTTATCATTAATATAATTTCCTCTCTCAGCCATTAAATGATTGTGAAGGAAATGGCTGGATTTTAAAAAGTGTTCATTGCTTTCATCCATGGTCAAATCTGTGAAATGAGATTTTGATATAAATAAAAGGCTACTGGCTATTTAAAGCCCATTAATATGTCCTATTGAAATTATGTGACGTAAAGACTATTAGCTATTTTTATAAGCCCTGCCCCAACTTCCTGTTTCAGTAGGAAATATTTCAACATATGACAACATTATGTTTATCAAAAAAATTGGAAATTGGTGTTTATGGACTGCTGGAACTACTTTAATATGGAAATGCAGGGATTGCTGCACATGTTGTATGTTACAGACAGAGTTTCTCTCTGATATTCATGATTCTCCGCAATCCCACACTTCATCAAACGAGGCTGCAAATAAAGCAAGAGATTGTGGAACACCAACTAAGATGAATTAGAACAAGCTCCCTGGTTTCTCACCAGAGATCACACTTATGAGCTTGTGTTGAACAGCTCATAGACGTTGTGGGTGTATTTTCCCAAAAGTGGGAGTAATATTTCTAGGTCAGGTTTGCATTTGGGATCAGTTTAGCAAGATACATATCCCACTTAATTAATTACAAATGTTGGCTTTTAGGTTTTCTTTTTATTTGTTTTTGTTGGAAACTTAAATTGTGGTCATATAGATTTCTGGTTTATTAAGACTCTAGACTAATTGACTTTCCAGTGGTGGGACTGCAGGGCTTATGTGAGGATCCTGTTTGTGGACTTCAGCTCGGTCTTTAACACTATCACCCCAAACCTCCTCCTGCCCAAACTAACTCAGCTCTCCGTGCCCACCTCCATCTGTCAGTGGATCACCAGCTTCCTGACAGACAGGTAGCAGATAGTGAGGCTGGGAAAATACACATCCAGCACTTGCACGTTCAGCACTGGAGCTCCTCACGGCTGTGTTCTCTCCCCACTGCTCTTCTCTCTCTACACGGAGGACTGCACATCAAAAGACCCCTCTGTCAAGCTCCTGAAGTGTGCAGACGACACCACACTGATCGGCCTCATCCAGGACAGTGACGAGTCTGCTTACAGACAGGAGGTTAAGGAGCTGGCTGTCTGGTGCAGTCTAAACAACCTGGAGCTGAACACGCTCAAAACAGTGGAGATGATCGTGGACTTCAGGAGAAACCCCACCACCACCACCACCACCATCACGAACAGCACTGTGACTGCAGTGGAGTCATTCAGGTTCCTGGTCACCATTATCTCCCAGGATCACATTGAGTCTGTGGTGAAAAAGGCCCAGCAGAGGCTGTACTTCCTTCGCCAGCTGAGGAATATACCACAGGAGCTGCTGAAACAGTTCTACTTCGCCATCATTGAATCCGTCCTCTGCACATCAATAACTGTCTGGTTCAGCTCAGCTACCAAATCTGACCTCAGAAGACTACGAAGCGTAGTCCGGACTGCTGAGTGAATCATTGGTACAACCCTCCCCAGTCTCCAAGAACTGTACTCATCCAGAGTGAGCAAAGGGGCTGACAAAATCACTCTGGACACCTCACATCAGCACACTCTCTCTTTGAACTATTACCATCTGGTCGACGCTACAGAGCTCTGAGCACCAGAACGACCAGACACAGGAACGGTTTCTTCCCTCAGGCAATCCATCTCATGAACACTTGAGAATAAATATAGTACACACACTATTTATACGCATATACACTTATTTATCTTACACACATAATTAGTCTACACTTCAATTGCACATAATATACCTGTACATACAAAACTGTCCATTGTTATATACCTGTACATACAATTATCAATTTGTATATTGTTATTCCTTGTTTACTTGTTCTTTTTAATTCTTCTTTGATTATCTATTTTTTGTTCTGTTGCATTGAGGAGCTTCTGTAATGAAATCAAATTCCTCGTATGTGTAAACATACCTGGCAATAAAGCTCATTCTGATTCTGATTCTTAATCTAATTGACAAAGAACTTGTTTAATGTGATAATAAATCATATATGTCTCTCATCCATTTCTTTGAAACTATCTTAGGTATTTAACTTGTTCTGTCTCTTTTGGGATAGTGATATACCCCAGTGCCCCCTTTTGCTGTTTTTTTGATTTTATCATTTACAGTTTGATCTAAAAATGATTTTGCAAGCACTCTACAGTCTATTTGGGTATTTTTGTGTTATTAATACATTGATAAATCGAATGAAATTACAAAAGAATGTGTCAAGTGGATTGTGATTGTGAATTTTACTCCGTGACAAAATGGAAAATGTCAGTATCTTAAAGTCATGAATTACTTTTTACATAAAATGCATGGCCCATATACTGTACCTCCCCATTAAATCTCATAATGTGTGAAGAATCTGAGAAAATAGGCCAACTGTGAAACATCTGAAACACTTTCTTCAGCCAAGTCTGTTTAAACATCATCTTTAAAAATCTAACTTGTGCATATGTGTGTGTGTTTGTGTGTGTACCTACATACGTACATACATGAATATATATATATATATACATTTAAATATATGCAAATATATACAGTAGAATGCATATGAAGCACCAAACAGGAAATAATTATATAATATCTGAATATGTAAATGTAAATTGTGAATATATAGAAGTCAGAATATATTTTTATATGAATCGAAATATTTTAAATGTAAATCAGCATATATAGTAAGCCTGAATATATCTACTTATTTTAATTTATATATATATATATATATATATATTCAGAATGATAATATTAACATTTTACATTTATATATTCAGAAT
Source organism: Gymnocypris eckloni scoliostomus (assembly GCA_027564155.1). Taxonomy (NCBI): domain Eukaryota; kingdom Metazoa; phylum Chordata; class Actinopteri; order Cypriniformes; family Cyprinidae; genus Gymnocypris; species Gymnocypris eckloni. Next base: position 11,432,012 of record CM050423.1, on the reverse strand, counting down.
TGTATATTCAGATTTATTTCTACATATTCATGATTTACATTAAGATTTGTATCTTTATATTCTGGTTTACATTTATATATTCAGATTAAAAATATATTTTGATTTTCTTCCATATATTTAAAATTTACATTTAAAAATTACGATTTTATTTATGAAGATTTCATGTTTGGCGCTTCATAATTGAAAAAATATTTAAAATATGAATGTACAAGTGAAATATGAAAATGTATATAATGCAAATATATATTCTAATTAAGAATAAGAATGACATAAATCTGTCGCACAAAACAAAGTCAGCATATCTCTCGACATGCCATTTAAAATACCAACTAAATATAATTTTTTTAACACATACACACACACACACATACATATGTATATATATATATATATATGTATATGTATGTACATGTGAAAAATTAAGATGTATTTAATGCAAATTTATATTTGAAACTTTGAATGAATGGTCATACAAAACCTAAATTCAGCGTATTCAGTCTTTCTGACTCTTGATGTGCCATTTGGAATATTTGTCAGGATGTCCAAAACGTGTGTGTGTGTGTGTGTGTGTGTGTGTGTGTGTGTGTGTGTGTGTGTGTGTGTGTGTGTGTGTGAGTGTGTGTGTGTGTGTGTGTGTGTGTGTGTGTGTGAGTGTGTGTGTGTGTGAGTGTGAGTGTGAGTGTGTGTGTGTGTGTGAGTGTGAGTGTGTGTGTGTGTGTGTGTGTGTTATTATGGGGGATGGTGCTGTTCAGATTTGGGGTTTATGAGTACTGGGGGAGGGGAACGCTCTGCATTTGTGTACTGCATACTCTCACTACAATAATGACAGAAATCTCAATGAATGTGTGAGGAGAAAGAGCAGATCACACCTGTCCTCTCTGTGTTTGTTTATAACCTTGAGAACAGTGACTGTATGGATGGAACAGCACACCAGTGATGTCTGGTTGTTCACTAGCAGACAGTGGAAAGGCTTCTGGAAGGGGGATGGGGTGAAGGATTAGCCTCCTAAATCTATTAGAAATTCATTCATACTAAATTCACTGCTCGAGACGCTGAAGATAAAAGAGGGGGTGCTCTCTCTTACATTAGTATGTGAATTGACCCAGTAGTTCTGTATTCCTGTAAAAAGCTCACTTGACGTCACCCTCTCATAAAGCTACTGTACATCAGCTTCAGGAGAAATGGGACAGTTATTTGTTTTGGTTTCACATAAAAAGCTGACTCATGAAACAAATCGTTCTGGTCCTGGATGCTGAATATAGCCAATGCAGCATTTCTGAGCTACTTTAGATAACATAGGCTAATAACTGTGATGCAAAACAACTGTTAAGCACATATACAGTAGGCCTTACATTAGTTTACATGTCAGGAGCCATGGTTGTGTCCAAGTCACTTCACAGCGCCTTCTAAAGTAGACTTCACAGGGGATTAAGCCATTAGTTGTAGACAGCATAGGCTCAGTCTCAAATACACTAAAAAGGCAAATGTACAGTATTGGTAAATAAACCCATCAGTCATTGTACACCACCGCAATGCTACTTGAAGTGGCTAAAATGAACATTTTTCTTCATATTAAATTGGTTACTACTAGACATTAGATATTTTTGTGTGTGATTGTAAATTGCACTAGATGTGACAATCAAGCATATCCGAGAGAAACCCTATCTGTAACATACAAACTTGCACTCTGTGTAGCTTTATTTGGGCAACGTCACTTTAACGGATCAGTCAAATTAATCCACGTAGTAAAATCCAATCTTTGTGAAGGGTCATAATTGGTTTATATGATGAACAGATTTAATTTAGCCTTTTATTCACATATTATTCACATTGATTGTACTGCTCGATTCACATGGATTAGCTTTATGATCTCTTTATTAACTTTTGAAGCGTCCAAGACTTGGTGGAACAAGGCTTGAAATGGTGGAAAAAACATTTACCCAGGCATACCTCCATTTTAAAAGATGCCTATACATACAATTCACAGCAGTTTCCAGATTAAATAGAGGCAGTAAAACAACTTCAAAAACATCTTTCTAACTTTTCTAAAACAACTTTTTTTGTAAAAAAACCAAGGAGAAAAAGGTAAAACATTTGTTAACCAATACATTTTGATGTTTGCATTACATAACCTGCTCCATATGTATGGCTTTTCTGACATAGTAAACTTGCTCGGTAGCACACCCGGTACAGCATTGATAGCATTTAAGTACAAGTCCTGTGAAGCATGAATCACGAGTGAGCGTAACAAATAAAGGTCAAACACTTGTAGAAATAAGCTAGAATGGCATGGTTGCAAGCGTCACATTTGATTTTTAGGGTTGTGTTTAGTGTAGGTGGCATTTTCAGCACCACTCACCATACTTTTCATTTCCAAATTTCTGTGATATGTACAAGAACCAACATGCTATAACAAACCGTTGCCAGATTCATGTTCATCTGCTTCAAATAAAACTAAACGTGCTTTTAGTGCTACTTTGAAAGTCTGACATATGCAAAAGCAATGTAATATTAGCAGAAATGTTGTCAAACACACTTATTCCCAATGAACCTTTGTTGAAAAGTCGTATAGGTTTTAAATGACATGATGGTGATTAAATGGTGACAGAATCTTTATTTTTAGGTGAACTGTCCCTTTAAAGGGGTCATCGGATGCCCATTTTGCACAAGTTGATGTGATTCTTTAGGGTCTTTAAAAGTCTATAAACATACTTTGGTCAAAATTTCTCAATGGTAGTGTAAAAATCAGCTCTGTTTTTAGCAAGCCATTATAGTCCATGTTGCTTTAAATGCTAATGAGCTCTGCTGACCCCGCCCCTCTCTTCCGTGGGGTAACGAGCAGTACTGTTCATACCTGTCAATACTCCCGTTTTCACACCCATCTCCCGCCCCCCCCTCCTGTTTTGTTATTTCACCCGGGAAACTCACGTAATTTGTATGGCCCAAATCTAGTTATATGAATAAACACAGCAATATTTTATTTCAAGGTTGTAGAGTTGCCAGATCTTGTATGAAATGCACCACCTCACACAATCGACACAATACACAAATTTCTAAACCATTTGTGACCTCAACCTGGCAACCTAAAACCCAGTTGCGCTGTAGATTTCTTCGCAAGTAGTAGACGCGGGAAGTTGAATCTACCATCAGTTGTAGAAATGGAAGGAGAAGAGTTAGGTGGTGCTCTGGCGAAGGAAAAAAAATATAAATTTGTGTCAATTTAACAACAGCTGGAAGGAAGAATTGTATTTCTTGTCTCGAAGCCTTGTACACAACGCCCACGCCTTTTGCAAAGTGTGTCGCACTAATTTTAATATCGGACACGGTGGGAAAACGACATATCTCAGCATATTAAATCAAAGCAACACATACTATAAACACACAATGTTAATGTTATGTATGTATAAAATGTTTACAATGTAATGTAATTTGTTTCACAGTGTCTAACTGCTGTGCAGTGTTTCTGTTTAATAAAAAAATAAATATATATATATATATAGCAGTTATAATAACAAGTCTCCCGGATTTGGGTACCCAAATGTTGACAGGTATGGTACTGTTTACTTTAGCTGGCTTGCTAACTAGCATGTTATTAGGAAAGGCGATTTGCAAAGATTCATAAAAAACCCTTATACTCACTTCTTCTGTAGATGAATCTGGAGCACGAATGATTCGCGCGAACATAGACACATTTAGTCAGGTCAGGGATCGGTGCATTCCCTTCAAAATGAAAGTAAGTTAATCCTCTGCGTCTTCAGCAGCTCAGATATCAGGAGTAAACGATGACTGCTACATTCATTATTACATCCAACAGCAAAACACCTCAATCCCTTAATCAGAGACATCTTGTCTTCCCTGCACCGGAGTCGACACAATGAACACAGTTCACTCAAGGGGGCGGGTCTAAGGTAAGACGGTCTTGTCAATCAACTATTGTGGGAGGGGCCTGTACAGAACTACATCATTCTGACAGGAATCTCAGAACAGCCTGATTTGAGAAAGGGATTTTAAAACATGGATTTAAACACTGGTTTTATAATTAGAAGATGGATGTGTACACACAGTACCAACATACATTTATCTTCAAACAACTCGTAAAGTGGAATTTTGCATCTGATGACCCCTTTAAGGCAAATTAGTTCACCTGGTGGCCATTTTGATAACACCCCCCCTGGCTCAAATTGCTACTAGTCATGCTAAAACAGCTTCTTTCTACTTCAGTAAGAAAAGACTGGAACTGCATGCCACATTTACATTTCAACAACAAATGTCAAATCAGCAATAAATGTGACAGCAAACAAAAAGACCAAAGGTCAAAAAAGCATGTTGAGTTGCCATTTGACCTATTCATTTTTCTGTGAGTGCCTTGTCTCCTTGTCTGTATCTACTGTAAATTATATCTGAAATCTATATCTGTGTGTAAGTCTGTGTTTGTGGGCCTTTTATGAATAGTGATTTGGATTCTATTAGGTTTGTGTTTGTACTGAGGAAACTGACTTTTATTGCACTGTATGCAGGGCTGCTTGAGGAAGCAGGCGCGATGGCCAATGCCTCAACAGACCTGGACAATGCTGAGGCCCAGAGACAGCTCAACAACAACAACAGGCCTGCAAGCACAGCATTCTGGGACACAGAGAGCACCAGTGCCAAACTATTTGAGTGCTCTCGCATCAAAGCACTAGCAGGTGAGTAGAGGGTCTGCTAGATCTGTGGTTGTGTGTCTCATCCATCACAATGAGAAAAACCAAAGAATATGTGCAGCAAAAGATAATTGAGCTTCACAAATTAGTGAAGTGGCTTTAAGAAAAGAGCTATAGCAGTGAAAATTCCCATGTCCACCATCAGGGCAATAATTAAGAATTTCCAATCAACATAAAGTGTTAGGGAACTGCCTGTAAGAGGACGTGTGTCTATATCGTCCTAATGCACGGTGAGGAGGAGAGTTTGAGTGGATGAAGTCTCTTCAAGGACCACAGCTGGAGAATTGCACAAAATAGTTGAGTCTCGGGGTCAGAAAACCTTTTAAAAAATGAAAAAACAGCACCTACATCACCACATGGTGTTTGGGAGGGTTTCAATAAAAATGATCCTCGCTCATCCAAAAATAAACTCTGGCATATTCAGTTATCAAACACGACTGGAACTTCAAATGGGACTGGCTTCTATGGTCAGATGAAACTAAAAAATGTAGCTTTTTAGCAGCAAACACTCAAGATGGGTTTGGTGGACACAGGAATAAAAAAGTACCCCATGTGAACATGGGGGTATGAAGCACCAACATGGAGCTGGGAATCTGGAGGGTCTGGAGTGATTCTGGATGAAGGAATGGTCTCTGATCTCGTGTCAGGTGTTCTCTGACCTGAACCCTGTAGAAGATGAGTGAGTGAACTGAAGAGGAGAAGCTGTGAATCTGAAGATCTGGAGTGATTCTGGATGAAGGAATGGTCTCTGATCTCGTGTCAGGTGTTCTCTGACCTGAACCCTGTAGAACATGAGTGAGGTGAACTGAAGAGAAGAAGCTGTGAATCTGAAGATCTGGAGTGATTCTGGATGAAGGAATGGTCTCTGATCTCGTGTCAGGTGTTCTCTGACCTGAACCCTGTAGAAGATGAGTGAGTGAACTGAAGAGGAGAAGCTGTGAATCTGAAGATCTGGAGTGATTCTGGATGAAGGAATGGTCTCTGATCTCGTGTCAGGTGTTCTCTGACCTGAACCCTGTAGAAGATGAGTGAGTGAACTGAAGAGAAGCTGTGAATCTGAAGATCTGGAGTGATTCTGGATGAAGGAATGGTCTCTGATCTCGTGTCAGGTGTTTTCTGACCTGAACCCTGTAGAAGATGAGTGAGGTGAACTGAAGAGGAGAAGCTGTGAATCTGAAGATCTGGAGTGATTCTGGATGAAGGAATGGTCTCTGATCTCGTGTCAGGTGTTCTCTGATCTGAACCCTGTAGAAGATGAGTGAGGTGAACTGAAGAGAAGAAGCTGTGAATCTGAAGATCTGGAGTGATTCTGGATGAAGGAATGGTCTCTGATCTCGTGTCAGGTGTTCTCTGACCTGAACCCTGTAGAAGATGAGTGAGGTGAACTGAAGAGAAGAAGCTGTGAATCTGAAGATCTGGAGTGATTCTGGATGAAGGAATGGTCTCTGATCTCGTGTCAGGTGTTCTCTGACCTGAACCCTGTAGAAGATGAGTGAGTGAACTGAAGAGAAGAAGCTGTGAATCTGAAGATCTGGAGTGATTCTGGATGAAGGAATGGTCTCTGATCTCGTGTCAGGTGTTCTCTGATCTGAACCCTGTAGAAGATGAGTGAGGTGAACTGAAGAGGAGAAGCTGTGAATCTGAAGATCTGGAGTGATTCTGGATGAAGGAATGGTCTCTGATCTCGTGTCAGGTGTTCTCTGACCTGAACCCTGTAGAAGATGAGTGAACTGAAGAGAAGAAGCTGTGAATCTGAAGGATCTGGAGTGATTCTGGATGAAGGAATGGTCTCTGATCTCGTGTCAGGTGTTCTCTGACCTGAACCCTGTAGAAGATGAGTGAGGTGAACTGAAGAGAAGAAGCTGTGAATCTGAAGATCTGGAGTGATTCTGGATGAAGGAATGGTCTCTGATCTCGTGTCAGGTGTTCTCTGATCTGAACCCTGTAGAAGATGAGTGAGTGAACTGAAGAGGAGAAGCTGTGAATCTGAAGATCTGGAGTGATTCTGGATGAAGGAATGGTCTCTGATCTCGTGTCAGGTGTTCTCTGATCTGAACCCTGTAGAAGATGAGTGAGTGAACTGAAGAGGAGAAGCTGTGAATCTGAAGATCTGGAGTGATTCTGGATGAAGGAATGGTCTCTGATCTCGTGTCAGGTGTTCTCTGACCTGAACCCTGTAGAAGATGAGTGAGGTGAACTGAAGAGAAGAAGCTGTGAATCTGAAGATCTGGAGTGATTCTGGATGAAGGAATGGTCTCTGATCTCGTGTCAGGTGTTCTCTGATCTGAACCTGTAGAAGATGAGTGAGGTGAACTGAAGAGGAGAAGATGTGAATCTGAAGATCTGGAGTGATTCTGGATGAAGGAATGGTCTCTGATCTCGTGTCAGGTGTTCTCTGATCTGAACCCCTGTAGAAGATGAGTGAGTGAACTGAAGAGGAGAAGCTGTGAATCTGAAGATCTGGAGTGATTCTGGATGAAGGAATGGTCTCTGATCTCGTGTCAGGTGTTCTCTGATCTGAACCCTGTAGAAGATGAGTGAGTGAACTGAAGAGGAGAAGCTGTGAATCTGAAGATCTGGAGTGATTCTGGATGAAGGAATGGTCTCTGATCTCGTGTCAGGTGTTCTCTGATCTGAACCCTGTAGAAGATGAGTGAGGTGAACTGAAGAGGAGAAGCTGTGAATCTGAAGATCTGGAGTGATTCTGGATGAAGGAATGGTCTCTGATCTCGTGTCAGGTGTTCTCTGATCTGAACCCTGTAGAAGATGAGGGTGAACTGAAGAGGAGAGAAGCTGTGAATCTGAAGATCTGGAGTGATTCTGGATGAAGGAATGGTCTCTGATCTCGTGTCAGGTGTTCTCTGATCTGAACCCTGTAGAAGATGAGTGAGGTGAACTGAAGAGGAGAAGCTGTGAATCTGAAGATCTGGAGTGATTCTGGATGAAGGAATGGTCTCTGATCTGTTCTCTAACCTCATCAGGCATTACAGGAGAAAATGTAGAGCTGTTAAACTGGTAAATGGAGGTTTCAAAAAGTATTCAATAAAAGGGTGCCGTTAATTGTGGCCAATGTGTATTATAGAAAAAACATTTATTTCATAATGATAGTTTCCCCCATTTTTTATTCTTATCATCCAATGAAAGGTTAGATTTTTGTGAATTCTTTTAATAAAAGATTAAAAGGATTAACAATGCAGGTTCATTTTCACAGCCTTCTTTGATCATACTTACCAAGGGTGCCGATATGTTTGGCCATGACTGTATATTGTTGTTTGTCTCTCATTCCACCAGATGAGAGGGACGCAGTCCAGAAGAAAACCTTTACTAAGTGGGTGAACTCTCACTTGTCCCGTGTGTCCTGCCGTATCTCTGACCTGTATAATGACCTGAGAGACGGATACATGCTCATCAGACTGCTGGAGGTGCTGTCAGGAGAGCTGCTGGTGAGTTCTCCACAACCTTTTTACACCCAAAGGTTTTACATTTATGCATTTGGTAGATGCTTTTTTTCCAAAGCGACTTACACTGCATTACAAAGTACAATTTTGGTCCGTGATTTTTGCCTTCCAAAACTATTTTAGCTAAA